>JAJMAO010000080.1:0-79395 GCA_030572575.1 Scheffersomyces insectosa
ATTATTTATTAGTTATTTATTCTATTGCAAAATAATATGATAATGATTTAGGAACAGAGTAGCGTTAATTGTAGAATAATTATGGTAATGGGTTGCAAATTGGCAGGGTTGTATGATCGTATTATTCAGTTACAACTCGAATTAAAAGAAACGGTTTGACAGATGGAAAAGTCGTAGTAAAGGTATTATTATATTTTTCAGTTTTTAATGGTAATAAAAACTGGCCAGAGAACCGCAATAACACCCAATTATAATATTAAAATGAAATTGACGGATCTCTGGTTTCGTCAGAATATTTCAGAACTTCATTGCTCTTCTTGTTATGTGCATCGACTGATGTTTCTTCGATAGTATCATCTTCTTTGGCGTCGTCCAAGCATATGGCACCTCTGACCGTTCTACTTCTGCTGCTCATGGGACGAAACCGTAAGCTCCTACCATCACCATCAGAAATAGAAAAAGACTGGAAGGAAAAACCATTAGAACAGAGGCAGCCCGATCTAATGGCTTGTACAAATTCTCTGTCATTCACCATTGGCTTTCGAACGCACAATTACAAAAGGAATCGTGCATAGCGAAAACTGTGCTGACCGTCCAAAGGGCACATAAACCGAGCTCCACTACGAGTGCAATAATATATATCCATAGGCTGCTAATTTTTGAAGGCAAAGAAGAATCACGTAAACCAAAATAATTATAGACGGTATAAACACAAGGATAAAGATATCGTAGAAAAACAGGTAACATTCTAAACGATAGTCATCAGCAAAATAGCTACAATTGCGAAAGTCTCACTATCAAGGCTGAGTTCTTTTGGACCAAGATGGGTTGGAACTTGTGGCTTTTGTCATTGTCTTTAATGCTACATTTCACAGAAGAAATTCATGAATAATCTAGTTTTACCAATTTTAGGAGGTATTTACACTATTTATGAATTCAAGAGCGTAATAAGTACAGTTTCTTGGCATTTAGCAAGATGAAATAACATGGAGCACCAAACAGTAAAATAACTTCTGTCTATCATACTCTAACTCCATGCTAGACACATTTAATCATGACCATGTGATATCGAAAAACGTTGCCAATGGCAAGAAGAAATAGTTTTCTATTAATAGGTAAAATATAGTGCATACGGCTGACAGCTTCAGTCAAATTCGCTTGTGAGATTCACATAACTCCCCATGCACACTATTTACTCTATGAGCTGACATTCTATAATATAGCTCTGGGGAAGCCTTCCATACTTTATTAGGCGTAGGAACAAGCCTCTGCTTACATGATCTCTGATTTTTGTTAATGGGCTTGCATACATAGAAACCATAATTGGAATTTCTTTTGTCTTCAGCAATAATGTATCTTCAGGAACAAAACCTTCGTAAGTTTTTCACTCTGAGTTTGATTATTGGATTATGGAAGGGAGCCAGCCGATCGTATAAGGATATTGCAGTTTGTTTACCTTGTTAAATATTGCATTAGTTCCCTTCTGATACTTACGGGCGCAAAGTGCCCTGCAGCAGTGCAAGTTTAATATGATGAAATAAATAATGTGGGGCTGAGGCTTATGTCAACTTCAAGTGGAAGCCTGCTGGAAGTGTTAAATCAGCGTGTTGAGTTTTGATTGATGCTTGATTCATCTCTTATATTAATGGAAGGTTTCTAAATGAATAAATCCACAGCGAAGGAGACAATACACGAGATACCCACGAAGAAATTCAAATTAAACAAATTGCCTCCGATTTTACTCATAGCTATTCCGCCTGTTCAGATGGATACAAGCCGTTATCACCTAAATTTCTCTATCAGTTCCATCTGTCGTACGGCACTGCCACAGTTACACATAATAGTTAGATAGCTATGATTTTACGACAACTATATTTGCCGTCTCACCGCATAAGAAGGCTTAAACGGAGTAGAAAATATTAATAGTCACTTCCGCATTATATTGCACTGCCTAAATTATGATAGCTAAGGTGACGTAGATGTCAATGTCAGTTCCACCCTTTCCGGTAACACAAATCCTCTATAATCACAAAATGATAATTACACAGATCAAAATAGGCTCATTCGCCCCTACTGGACCCATCAGTCCTCCGTGTCACATACTTTGCCAATAATCTCCAATGACTGAAGTTAGCGTCTTGCCAATCATAGATACACGTTACCCGAAATTGTCAGCATCATATGCCGCACATCTAGATCTCAGCGTATTACAAGAACTGACCAACCCTAAGCTAAAGAGAATCCTACCTCATTCTACTCCCCACTTCCTACCAACCAGATGCCATCGAACAACTAGGGCACTGCTGGGATAAGGTACTGTATGAATTCACCGTAATTGAATCGCAGGAACAACACAAACAAAGTGCATGGTTTCTGACAAAATAAGGGCGTTCCAAATTCGGACGTGTTGCATTTTAAGAATTAATAAGCAGGAGCTCTCGCCAACAAGAAGGACAGTGTAATGGTATAAGAAATATCAGCGGATTCGAAGGCAATTCGTCATAACATCTGTCCACTACTCCAATGATGTCACCTCGACCGAGTTTGACGTGGCAAAGTTGTGAAATGGTCATCGTGTCAGTGTTCCATCTAGTACGAGCACCACAGCAATAAAAAAAAATAGCAATCCAACCTGAGTCGTATGAATGCGAAGTGCTTAATTTTTTCTGGAGCATTCTGCGGCTCTAACTAGAGTGATTAGTATGCAATCGACAGTAAGATCACCGAAGAAATGTCGCAAAGTTTATAGCTGTAATAAGGAGTTGCCTATTTGGTGAAAATCCGTTGAAATATGCTCTGTCGGACCTAGGATAGGCCGGAGCGGCTGAGTGACTTATCTCCTTGTCTATTACAGAATAAAAAATACTCACAAAGAGGTGTTGCGAAATTCAAGTACCGAGTTTAGGGCTGTGACTTCCAGCATTTTGGAAAACATAAGACTATAAATTACGTCTCTATTTCCATAAATTAGTAGGACTCATGATATGTGCAATCAATATCGCTACCTAAGTATCACAAAATTTTACTGTGAATTTATAATTTTCTCGCCAGAATGAATAGATTTATTAGAGATAGCTTCTTCGGTAGAGGATTATATCACCTCTCTGGACACAAGGTGTTCTGCCACCCAGAAGAACACAAAGATTACGTCATTCCAGAGAAATACCTGAATGATTTACAGCAAAGAGACTTCGAGAAAGAAGAAGTAAATACAATTGGAGAAGGCGAAAGACGTTCTTCTGAATCAAGTCTGCGGAACAGTGATATTGTTCAAGTAAAGGGTGGGCCAATTGTTGTCTCGTGGGATGGTGATGATGATCCAGAAAACCCATACAATTGGCCACTCTATCAAAAAGTTTTCTTCATTTTTGAAATATGTTTCTTGACAACAACAGTGTACATGGGTTCCGCCATTTACACTCCAGGTATCCAAGAAATAATGGATGAATTCCATATCGATCGTGTCAAAGCAACCTTGCCATTAACTATGTTTGTAATTGGCTATGGCCTTGGACCAATGGTTTTCTCTCCTATGTCTGAAAATGCAATTTTTGGAAGAACATCGATCTATATTGTTACATTATTCATATTCTTCATCTTGCAAATACCAACGGCTCTTGCTAAGAACATAGCTTCCTTATCCGTTTTGAGATTCTTAGGAGGTGTCTTCGCCTCCCCATGTTTGGCAACTGGTGGTGCTTCAATCATGGATGTTGTAAGTATGCCTTATGGACCAGTTGGTATTGCTTCATGGTCTCTTGGAGCCGTCTGTGGTCCTTCTTTGGGTCCATTAATCGGTTCTGTTTTAACTGTCAGGGGTGGATGGAGATGGACTTTCTGGTTACTATGCATCTCGTCCGGCTCTTTGTTTTTGGTTTTGAGTTGGTTCTTGCCAGAGTCTTATGGTAAGACCTTGCTTTACAGAAAGGCTGAGAGATTGAGAGCAATTACTGGTAATCAAGAAATTACTAGCGAGGGTCATATTGAAAATAGCAAGCTTACAACAAGAGAGTTAGCTATTGAAACCTTGTGGAGACCAATCGAAATCTCCATAGTTGAACCTGTTGTTTTGTTGATTAATATCTATATTGCTTTGGTATATTCCATTCTTTATCTTTGGTTTGAGGCTTACCCAATTGTGTTTCTTGAGACAAAGCATTTTACTTTAGTTGAGATGGGTGTGTCATATCTCAGTATTGTTATTGGAATTTGCATTGCTGCTGGAATTTACATACCTGTCGTCTATAGAATCTTCACTAAGAGGTTGATTACTGGACAAGAGGTGACTCCTGAAGTATTCATCCCAACAGCAATTGTTGGCGGAATATTGATGCCAATTGGAGTTTTCATTTTTGGTTGGAGTGCTTCAAAAGACCTTACTTGGGTGGGTCCTATCATTGGTGGTGCTGTTTTTGCGGCGGGAGCCTTCTTGATTTTCCAGACATTATTCAACTACTTGGGAATGTCATTCTATAGATACTTGGCATCTGTATTTGCAGGAAATGATCTTTTCCGTTCGCTTACCGCCGGTGTATTCCCGCTATTTGGTGCTCCATTATTCAACAACTTGAAAACAGATAAGTTCCCAGTTGCTTGGGGTTCAACACTTTTAGCTTTCTTAACAATGGTCATGATTGCCATACCTGTTTTGTTTTACGTAAATGGACCGAAGTTGAGAGCAAGATCTAAGTTTGCTGGAAGTGGTGAATAATTTCACTACCATTAATGGCGAGTGAATTATAGCTCTACTTCATGCTACCAAGGCACTACATTGCTATATATCACTGTATAATTTTACTTTCCTATCAGTGTTTATTACATCTCTCTCAAGCCTATGTCTACTATTAATATAAATATGCCAATCTAGAAATTCATCGTAGTTCCCAGGTTATTATTGGTTTTGTTCGATACTGAATTTTGCTCAACAAATTGTGTAGAAGAAAAACATGATGAAGACTATTGTCCCATACTCTGGTCGAACTACTAGTCATACTACTGGCGAAAATTTGGCTACATCATTCTTCTTGCAAATTCTTCCAACCAAGAAAGCTCGGCTCCAAATCATCTCATCACATGCCCATCTCTCACCATTCAAAACCCCTTTTTACGGCTTTACTGTTCTACTATTGTCTTATTGGTTCCGGAGCTAGTTCTCGCTGCAAAATCATTCATGCGAGAGGTAGTGTGTTACGGCATTATTTTTTCGGTAGTGATTCACTGATAAACATGGCTATCTTTATATCCGCACTTGAATGGTCGAGAATCACCAGTGCTCGTATACTTCCTTATTAGTAATTTGAAGGGCATAAATGTCGTCAAAACCCATAAGAACAAGTGAATATAAGCCATTAATAAGCGGTATATAAGGGGTTCGTGCAGGTCCACGGCCAGTAGTCTTTATTTGGAAGCAGTTACGGCCGTGTTTGGGAGGAGATAGACGTTGTTGAGCAATATTCAAGGAATTAACGCTTTACGTCTGCTACTTATGAGCATGGTGTGTATGTGGGTGTTTGCAGAGGAATATTTAAGGAATTAATCCTTTTCCTCCGTTACGAACGAACATAGCGGGTTTGCAGAGAAATATATAAGGAATTAACCCTGCCCGTCTCTTACATATGAGCATGGTGTATACGTGGGTATTTGAAGAAGAATATTTAATGAATTAATCCTTTGCTTCTTTTACGTATGATCATGGTGTGTGCGTGGATGTTTCCAGAGGAGTATTTAAGGAATTAAACCTTTGCATCTATTAAGTATGCGAGTGGTCTGTCTGTATGTGTGTGTGCGTGTGTATGTGTTTCTGGAGCAGTATCTAAGGAATTAATCCTCATCTGTTCCATATGGGCATGCTGTGTGTATGGGTAATTGCAAAAGAATTTAAGGAATAAACTCTGCACAACTGTTATCACTTAATGAATTGATCTTCTACTTTTGAGCATGGTGTTTGTGAGTGTGGGTGTTCGAATAGGAATATTTAATCCAATAATGAATATTTAAGGAATTAATCCTTTGAATCTGTTACGAATTAACCCTGCCCCCCGTTACGTATGAGCATTGGGTGTGTATGTGATTGTGTTGGAATAGACAGGCACATCTATGATAATCTGAATCCACCATTTTTATTGCTTTGTATATCACCAAAGATGGCTGAAAAATTGCCTTGTCTCTAGAAGACCAGTCGACACGTTTTTATACTACTACAAGTCGTAACATGGTCCTTTTAAAGAGCAATCATCCTCGGTATAATCAGAATCATATACATGACGACATTCGGACAACGACATGACGACATCTCATCGGATATGGCCGATTCAGGAAACTCCGGCTGCCTCGACAATTTCTTAGCACCCTTCAGTCGTATACGAGGACAGAACCAGTTGAAATCGTATGATTGTTCTATTGTTCTCTGAGATGCTGGCTCTCTTATGGGCACTCGCAGCGGCTGCCGTGTTATCAGTATTCATCGGATTTCCTGATACTTTCCATTAGAAAACCGCAAGAAAAGCGCAGCAAATTCGTCATCTTGAAGATGACTAATGGCTCCTTTTATAGAAAAGAGGGCCCTGCAAAATTTAAGACCGCTTCCAAGCTGAATTGATGCAGATTAGATTGACTAAGGACTTTTGTGGTGACAATTTTCTCCACTTTGCTTCGGAGAATAGCCTTTCTGGGAAGTGATCGTGATTCACCCATCTCAAATCTATGGTAATCCACACATATTTGCTGGAGGTAGCAATGAGCAAGTTTTTGATTTTTTGCGACGTAGCAGACAGTTCCAAGTACTTACCCAATTCATCAAACCCGTGAGTGGCTGCAGGCAGGTATACCGCTGTTATTCCTAAAGCGGATACCCCGACTCATGCCCTTACTCATCACGAACAAGAATGCCAGTATTACTAATTTTCTTAGAAAATCTTATTGCGAAAACTTGAGTAAGCAAAAACGTGTAATAAGGGCATCCAATACGACAGCAGAAAAGGAATAATTTATAAAAGGAATATCTCTTGTTCCGATTTGGTTGTTATTTATTTTTGGAACATCAATAAATTTTACAGCTGCTCGTATTGCAGTACTTACACTTCATTCGATTACATTTCATATATTCACCTTAATTATGCATTATAGATTCGTGAGAGACAGTTTTTGGGGTAGGATGATCTACCATCTCTCCAAGCATAAGTACTTTGCTCACAAAGAAGAGCATCCGGACTATGTGGTCCCAGAAAAGTACATAAATGATTTAAAGCAAAGAGATTTCGATAAAGAGCTGATGGAGGTAGCGGATAGAAATGTTTCTTCTTCTGGGCTGCTGACAAGCGATACTATAGAAGTAAGTGCCGAATCTGATAAAATCGTAGTTACCTGGGATGGTCACGACGACCCAGAAAACCCATATAATTGGCCATTATATCAGAAGGCTTTTTTCATCTTTGAGATTGTCTTTTTGACAACCTCTGTATACATGGGTTCAGCAATTTATACTCCAGGTATCGAAGAAATCATGGCTGAATTCAAGGTCAGTCAAGTAGTAGCCACATTACCTTTGTCTTTGTTTGTCATCGGTTACGGTCTTGGACCTATGGTTTTATCTCCAATGTCTGAGAACGCAGTCTTCGGAAGAACCTCAATTTATGTTGTAACGTTATTCATTTTCTTCATTTTGCAGATCCCAACTGCCTTGTCTAAAGACATCGCCTCATTGTGTATTTTGAGATTTTTGGGTGGAATTTTTGCATCTCCATGTTTAGCAACTGGAGGAGCTTCTGTCTGTGACGTTTTGAGGAAGCCATACGGACCAGTGGGTCTTGCCGCGTGGGCTCTTGGTGCTGTCTGTGGTCCCTCTATCGGTCCATTGATTGGTTCCGTTTTGACTGTCAAGGGAGGATGGAGATGGACTTTCTGGTTCATGTGCATCATCTCAGGGTGTTCTTTTATCAGTTTAAGTTGGTTCTTGCCAGAGTCTTACGGTAAGACTTTACTTTACAGAAAGGCCAAGAGATTGAGAGCTATCACCGGTAACCAGAACATTACCAGTAAAGGAGAGATTGAAAACAGTGGACAAACTGCAAGAGAGTTGGTAATTGAAACGTTATGGAGACCAATTGAGATTTCCATACTTGAACCGGTTGTCTTGTTGATTAATATATACATTGCATTGGTGTACTCCATCATGTATCTTTGGTTTGAAGCCTTCCCTATTGTGTTCTTTGATACCAAGCATTTTACATTAGTTGAGATGGGTGTGTCTTACGTCAGTATATTGGTTGGTATCTGGATTGCCTGTGCCATCTATATTCCAATTATTTTCAATGTCTATTCCAGAAAGTTACTCAACAAAGAGAAAGTTGCTCCTGAAGTTTTCATTCCAATGGCAATTGTTGGAGGTATTTGTATGCCAACTGGTATCTTCATTTTTGCCTGGACCTCGGCTCAAGACCTTCCATGGATTGCACCTCTCATAGGAGCTGCTATCTTTGCAGCTGGTGCCTTCTTAATTTTCCAGACATTATTTAACTACTTAAGTAAGTCATTTTGGGGGTACTTGGCTTCGGTATTTGCTGGTAACGATTTGTTCCGTTCTGTTATCGCTGGTGTCTTCCCATTATTTGGAAAGCCATTATTTGACAACTTAAAGACGGAGAGATTCCCTGTTGCTTGGGGCTCTAGTATCTTGGGATTCATTACCATTGCCATGATTGCCATTCCTGTTTTATTCTACATGAATGGTCCAAAGTTGAGAGCCAGATCGAAGTATTCAGGAGACGGAGATGAAGATGAAGATGACGAGTAAAGAAGATAATATTGCATTTAATTCATTTTGAATTTTGGGTTAGGGAGTTTTACGTATTATACTATTTATAGAATTATGATATACCAATAGATAATAGATAATATTATTATAATATTACGAAATAATGGGCATAACAATATGGATGGTTGTATTTTAAGAGTCGTAGTTGTTCACTGTATAGCGGTATAAAACAGGGCAGTGGCTTCCCATACTTGTTGAAGTAGCTTTGGAGAATATATAGAATCTGGAGCTATGCCTTTAAGCTACTTCGGAATTATAGTATACTCATTAGAGACCTCCTGTATCAACATATAAGCCCCAACGTTATACGCTACCAAACGTAATGTTGATCACATGACCTAGGAACCACCTACTCAAAGATCTCTCTAAAAAGGCGTTAGTTAGTATGCATGTATGGGCATCTCGTGCGGTATTATTCTGACAGTAGGATGCCGCATTCCGTTTGCATCAATGGGATTGAAAACTACTGGAATAGTCAATAAACTACATCTCAAAGCTACAGGGGAAATTGTAAACGATGCTTGGTGAATGTATTAGCATGAAAAATAGTAAGTGTTAAAATAATCTATTATATAACCAGAAGGGAATGAATTAAAGCAGACATCATTAAGAATCTTCAGCGAAGTGCAATGTTCAGCGTGAAGTGTAGTTGCATGAGCTGTAGCAGCCCAATTGCCATGAAATTGTAGAATTTAGTTGCTCTTGACAGCGAAGCCGAAGAGTTGGCCGAAGAAAGAACCCTCGAACTTTGGCTCGTACTTGACGGAGTTAGCTCTGATTTCCTTCATGATTTGAGCTTCCTTTTCAGCAGCAGACATCTTGACGACTGGGGTTTGTGGTTGGGAAATCATTGTGAATATGTAATTTTAGAGTGTTATTAAACAATTGAGTTGTTAATAGTGAAAGCACTTCTTATAACAACTATCTACCTTTAACAAGAAATCGTTCTTTATTTATACCACTTCGTCCATTCACCCATATGTACGTAAAGAGTGCAAAAAAAAAAAGAAAAGAAAAAATCCACTCATTTGCTCTCATAGTAAAGCTTGGAACACAACTGCTAAACTGCGAAAATCCACACTGCGAGATTTTTCGGACTGATGGACACTGCAGGTTATACCCGTTTAATTCTCCGAAGAAGAATTAGGTTTAATTCGTACGTCTGTTTTCGATATTGACGCAGTTAAGCACAGGGAGTCGTTGGCGTATTGCACGCACTGGAGACCATTAGTCCGGCGATTTTTGGAGGGGACATTAGACTCATACGACAGGTATTGATGCCAGAAATCGCAATGAGTTACTCAGCTGTTAGTTCTCCTCCTACTGCTGTCCAAGCATCATTTCCAATCGCCGCCAGCAATTTGAGTCATATTTCCAATGAGCCATTTCAACCATTCACTGGCAACACGCCTTTTCTCCGTGTACAGGACTGTTGTCTCGCGTGGATGTAAAAAAACAGCAAAAATTGCTTTTTGCGTGCTTCGCAGAAGAGGGGCAGAAGAGTTACCGCGAAAAAATCCGATGTAATTGGCTCTTTCGGGCTCTCGAGTGCTAGCCATGCCACATTTCATAGTACACAATGGATGTCAAGACAGGTGGAAGAGAATAGCTAAACAGTTGGGAGGAAGGTAAATTACTCCGAACGGATGCCGCCTTTTTCATTGTCTTGACACCAGATTTTCTGTTTATAGTTTGGTGAGTTCATCGTTTCTTCATTATTGAAACGGTGTGAAATAGACACAGCAAGTGAAATGATGATAGTCATCGGACTTCCTTGATCCCGTTATCCACTCGTCCATGAAGGCTTTAACGTTCATTGCCTGTTTTGGTTACCTTCCCTCCATGCAAGAGTTGTTCCGCTCCAACGAATTGACTCATTAAGACTCATCTTGTCGGTTCTACGGATGGTGTCATTTCCTACGGTTTTATGTGCAGAGGCCAAGATATACGAAGAAGGCGTATGGCGTTAAGTTAAATGGATGGCGCTACCAATAGCGGGTGATAAGAAGAGGGGTGGAGTCAGAGCTGCTTGAGGGTTATTGCACAGGGAGTTAAGTATGGGTGAAGATTGTAGATAACGAATCTGGAGTTAACGAGATGCCGTTGGAAGTGAGAACCTTTCTCTCGGATCTTGGAATTGAAATTCTATGCATGAGTGGGTGTTTAAGGATGAACACCTCGAGTAGTTCTCGTAAACTCTGGAGTTAAGGTTGACTTCTAAGTAAACCCTGTAGTTTTTGAGCTGAAACGATAAGTTGTAGAGATTGAGTAGAGTGACGAAGTTTAGCTGCGAAATCTTATGTACTGCAGTTTTATAAGTATAGCATAAATATCCCATTAGCAATTTTCAATTTTCAAATCTCTAATTGGTAAGTTTCTAGGGATTCAAATGACCGCTAGAGCATCCAAATCAACATACCGAATCTTCCACTCTGTTCCAGAATTTGAAAACCCATCAGATACGGCCCATTTTGAACTTGCCCTGATAAAGTAGCTAATTGAACTGTAGTCCCGTTTAAAAGAAAGCTAAGATCACGGCACTACTACTTCAGGCATGGAGACTACAAAGAAGCTAGGAAGGAAACAGCTAGATCAATATCAAACCATCTTATCTTGAATATATATATGTTGCTGTATAACTGACTAACGCATTAATCTAACTTATATGTGGGCTTTACGAGGTCCTCAAACCATCTCGTAATCCCATATCTCGGATTAACTCTTAGATTGCTTCCTTCACATTCGAAAATGCAATCATTGATCCTAATGTAGTGAATATTCGGGTTGCTCTGTAGATAAAACAATGCAACATGCTGAACTTTGAACCATTCATCATAGACATTGGGGTGAATCATTCCCAACCCCAAATTGGGCCAACCACCTGCTCTGCTTCCAAAGATGTCCACATTATGAAGGGTAGGCAACAGTTTTATCAACAGTAAGACTTCGTTAGCGCTATCCCCTGGATTAAGGCGTAAACCGGTCAATTTTTTAAGCTCCAACAATTCTGAGTAGAAGTCCGTGTCGAACGGTATACTCCCCAATACGTTTATATTGTTGCTGTCCTGGTAGTTGTCAACTTCATCTCTTATTTCAAGCGAGAGTTTAGTCAAGGTATTCTTAAAGTTACGAATAGCATTGGCATATTGACCATAATAGCCCTTTTCTGCTTCTTTGGTTCTTATGGGTTTAGTTTGGTTCAATCTAATCACAACCTCCAACGCTTCTAAATTGTTGGTTGGCAAGCTTTCAAGAAATTGTGGAACAGTGTCAACTAGCGCCTCGCGGTAGTCTATTGATAATTGCTTGAGACCTGAAAGATGGGGGCCAATTTCATGAAGGAAGCTGGGTCTTAACATACCAATTATCTGCTGCCTGTTAGAATCAACTGGGATTTCATTTTCGTTGAGTATTTGATACTCAGAAACACCACGAAGAAAAAGACCTTTCAACTGAGGTACATTTATTGACTTAGTGAACAATTCAGCATCTTGAGGTCCAACTAAGATGTTATCTATAGATAGCGTCGACAAATTGGAAAGGTACTTTAGCTTACTGAATCTGAATAGCGAAGACATTGAGTTGAGATCCACGTCGTGCAATGATGTATGTACTGTTGATCTCATCCCGTTTCTATTGAGGATTCTTTCTGTGTTTCGAAATGAAATCAAGTCCCTACAGTTTGGTAGAAGAATACCATTGTCGCTGATTTTCTGGAATCTCGTTAGAACCAATGATTTCAAATTCGAACTGACTTCCTCTGGATCGTTTTTATTTACCAATAGGTTGTTGATAATTTTAGTTAACTTTTTAGAATTCTGAAATGGTTGAATCTGAAAGTTTACAAGACTGGGAAAGCTTGCTATACTGAGATCGTCTAGCTCGTCATCAGTGTTCAACTCATCAAGATAGTTGGTGAATTTGATATTGAGCTGTAACGTATTAATCAAGTGTTTCTGGGGCAAGTTGTACAAGAATTCTAGCCTGAAGTTGTCATGGAGCCAGATCAACTGTCTCAAATGGTTAAGATTCTGAAAGAACTGTACTAGTCTATTATTCAAGTCATGGTCGTAAATGTTCATAGAATCCGGAATGTTAATACACTCAAACCGTTTAACATGAGGGAAGAGTCCGAGATCGTCATCTCCAGCTTCATTTTTGAACTTGTTATTGTATTCCTTTAGGAACCGTTTGAAGTTGTAAGAACTGTTGATATAAGTACATGAAAACTCCTTTCTCTGTCGTCCCTCTCCGCCTAGATCCTCCTTTGGTTCAAAATGCTTGAATCCATACTCCTTTTCATTGTTGAAGATGTTAAAGTCCTCATCTATAACAATGTATTGGTACAACCGAGGCACCGTACTGCTGTAGAGTGTCTTGCTGACTCTCAACAACTTGATGCAATCAAACTGCGAAAGCTCATTCGCCACCTTTAACCGTATTTCGAACGGTAGCTTGTCGAAAGTTATTGCATTTGAAGATTGTGGAGGAGTCAAGAGCTGAAGCGGCTGCTGGTCGGTGGACTGGTTTGTATCCACGCTACTGGGAGCACTTGAACCTTCTCTTCTTTGGTCATACAATAGCGGATTCTTGGAGTATCCGATGGGCGAATTGAACAGGGATATGGGGAACTGATTGTTATCGATAAGATTTGCAGGCATTCTGAGATCGATCTGATAAGAGTACGAGAAAAGAAGACAGAGCAAGACCTATTTCACACTTTTCAACGCATTCAACCTATGAATCTGCTAAAATTAGGCCCTTAGCATGTATATTTCACTGCCAAACCACTTAACCACTACAACAACGCCGCCATTCCATAGACGGCACAAGAAAACTTGGGGTAATCAATAGTTGCTTATCACACCTTTTTCGCTTGCTCACCACAGTAACGGAAGAAGGAACCAGTGTGCAGTAGAGAAGAACAGCAATGACGATGATGAAGATAAAGAAGTCGGAGGAACATGGTTGCTGGAACGATATCACGTGTCGTGTTCGCTGAGTATGTGCTATAGACGAAGAGGTATAGAAGAGCCGAGGTAGGAGAGGAAAGAGAGAGGGAGACAGAAAGAAGCGTTTCGGTGGTGCTGTGCAATATAGTACTGACGAAAGGGCCATTTGACAAGGAAATGGTTAGAATCACGAAGTAGGCCCATTGTATGATTAAATAGTGTGTAGTGAGTGACTGCGAGTGTGCTTGTACACGCAGCTAACGAATAAGAAATAGAAACAGGAACTGGAACGGATATCAACACCAACCAGCTATGGAAACAGCACACGGATGAAAACGGAAATCGGTAGCGCGACAGAGAAGACAGAGAGACCCGCTCCTGAACAGATAATGTGTTTTTAAGAGGAAGCTTCAGTTACGTGGTTGGCTTCCAGCCTTTACTGTACCGATGATAATGCAACTACATTTGTTAGAGTCCCCTTTTCGCAGCCAAATACCGTGAAGAAGACGACATCAACTGAGTTGTTTCCACGATAAAGAACACGATGCTACTGCATTTCATCGCTTGCTTAATCCTAACAGCAACCCCTGATCCTACGATCACAATCACGAGCTAAGAAGTCTGTTCCAGGCGTCTGGATTCACACAGGTTATCCTTGGCTATGAACGCCAAGTACTGAGAATATAAGGCTGTCAGATACAGCTAAGCTGCATACAGCATAGCGGGGCCTGGAAATACGACCGATGGCTAGTGTAAACAATAGGCAAGGTACAGTGAGTAAACACGCGATTGAAGGGTCTGGCGAGGAAACATTGCAGTGTGGGTTGATCGAAGGGCATGGTTGCAAAATTGCGATGTTGATGACAGAGATAGTAACAAACTACAATGGATGGAGCTCACTTCACGGCTAGCCTAATTACGGTGAAATGCAAAACAAACGCACTCCAACCCGTACCCAAATGACTTGAAACGCCTTTTATACCCCATTTTTCATTATATGGGTGTATTTACGTTGTTGTGCTCTTCTATTCCCCTGCATTGCTGCACCAACCAGCCAAACCAAGAGCTCGTCCTTCTTTCTTACAGTATCTTACTGGCACGAAAAACAGGGTCCAACTATCACAGACTCGTTGATTCTGGGTAGTCCTTCGGTAAGTGTCACTAAGTCTCGCTAAATCCTTTTGTGGCTCACGATACAGTATTACGATGAAACAGCAACAGGTAAACAAGGGCCAAGTGTTCGTTGGAATATCAATATTCAATAGTGTGTTGTAGTCGCCTTCTCCGCGGTATATTACCATACTAAATACCACTATCTGTACCAATATCTCAGATAGAGCTCTCTGTAGAGGAGAACAGTCTCATTAAAGTTGTACACTCTCAGTAAGTAAACACCTCAGTAAACACTCCCAGTAAAAGTAAACACTCTCAGTACAGATAAACCTCTCGGTACAGATACTCGGTAAGGGTACACACTCTCGGCACCACTCTCAGTAAAGTAAACACTCTCAGAGCAGATAAACCTCTCGGTACAGATACTCGGTAAGGATTCTGTGTAAACTCACTACACACTTCAGTAAACACTCTCTATAAAAGGTAAACACTCTCACTAAACACCCTCACTCGGTAGACACTCTCACTAAACAACTCCCTCCACTTCCACTACCACCGCTAATCCTCCTGCACCACGCCACACCCGCACCGCACCACCGAGGCGGCCTCCCTGCACCGTTTCGTCGTACAGTTTAGAAACGAAATGTCAGTTCCGATGGTAACAGATAGTCTCCATCACAAGCGAAAGAAGGACTAGTGTGTACTATTCCTAGCAGTAGTATTATTGTTCCGTGTTGTTGTTTACACAGCGGGTGTTGTTTTGATTTGATTTGAGCATAATTGCATTGTTCTCCACCGCTGTTCTCCGCTATTTATATTCGGACCTTCTTGCTACTCGTACCACCGAACCGTCCCCCGCTAGCTCTAACCACTCATGTCTGACAAGAACGACAACATGGACGAGCGGTTGACGATGGAAATCACGTTGCTATCCACCAAGCTCGTCACGTCCGTGGCGAAACAACTGGAATTGGAGGAACTCGTACTACACCTCCGCAAGGAACTACAACTCTCAAAGGCTCAGAACGAGAAGTCGCTTGAAACCGCCAAGAAGTACAAAGAACTCGCTCCAAAATACAACAAACTCGTAGAAGCAATCAAAGAATCAACCAGGAAGAAAGATGTGGCAGAGGCCGAAAACGCCCGTTTACTGTCCGAGGTCGAAGACTTGACGGCGTCTCTTTTCGATGAGGCCAATCAAATGGTCAGTAACGCCTCTAGAGAAACTTACAACTATAAGGTCAAGAACAAGAAGTTATACGAGGAACTTGCGGAGAAGAATACCATTATCGGCGACCTTCAGGAGCAATTGAGAGACTTGAAGGACATGTTCCTCCGCATAGAAAACCAACTGAAGCAAGTAATACACAACAACTCGACCTCTCGCATAGGAACTCCACGTGTCGAGCAAACAAGCTTCAGCATGAACGAATCAACCAACGATGCTTCGATATTGAACTTAGCAGAAGACTCTATACCAGAAATGACATACCAACAGCAACAACTCCATTCCGCTATCTTCTCACCAAACGTACTCTCCGTGAGATTAGATTTGGGTAATTACAATCAAGGTTTCAAAGCGTTCATCTACTCCTTGATCAGACCGGAATTTCAATTCGACTTGACCAATTTGAAGAACTTGCGTTACTTCCGTAAGATCTGGAACGAGGAGTTGGAGAACACGATATCTACAGTACCAGCATTGCCTAGCAGCTCTCTCATAAACCGTTGGCTGAAGGGTAAGCTTTTCTGGAGCTCTATTGTAGAAGGAAGAGCATTAATTGAACCAGTCAAGGGTATAAACGAGGTTTTCAAGATAACCTACAAAAACAAAGACGACACAAATCACAGAAATTCATTCCAAGAAACATCACCTATAGCCATCAAAGACGCATGTGGATTCTGTGGGGAGAGCCGTAACGATATTCTAGAGCATTCTCGTTTGTACTATTTAAAACTTCTCCAGGATAACGTAACATCATCTAATGGCAGTGTAGACGGCACCAGTCAGGACTACATTGCGCTGTACCCACTCTGTAACTATTGTTTGGTCAAATTGAGAAATCTCTGTGACTTCTTTGCCAAATTGCGTTTAATCCGCTCCAATATCTACAAATTCAAACAGAATTCATCATTCGATGAGCATGCATACAACACCAACTTCCCACAATTCAAGAGAACCTCTAGTATGAGTGGAACAGCATCTAATAACACAACTTCAGACACTGACTCAACCTTAATGAATAGTAAATTGGCTTCAGTGACTTTAGACGAAGAGGAAGAGGCCAAATTGATTAAGGTGTATATCATGTTAGTACTTATCAGGAATAAGATCTTTTGGAGCAAAGTTGGATTTTGGGATAACGCTGCCAACATTGACGAATTGAACTTAGACGAAATTCACTATGAAACATTTATCAGTTTGACCAGAGGCCCAACTAAATCTTCCTTATCCGCACCTATGACCGCTTCGCCAAGTGAGAACAGAGATGAGCCCGTTTTCAAGCAAATATTAGAGAAGCCAAATGGACATTTTAACAAAGAAGAAGAAACGCTCTCGCCCACCCAAAGTGAAGCTAAGCCTTACCGCAAACTGTCAGTAACAATTGCACAACCGGCAAAAATAATTGATCCTAACAGCTCCCAAATTAGTGTCAGTAGCGACATAGCAAAGAGCGATCAAGACACGGATACGGAAAATGAAACATTCGCGGACACTTCCGACAGTTTCATAGAGAACAATTCAGAAGTGCGAGAAGTTCGCTCGGACTCACGTTCATCAAGATCAGATGCCCGCTCCATACGTTCTGGACGTTCTGTGCGATCTGACATTGCCAAGGTTGAGGAAGCATCTAGAGAGGACGAATCCCAATTGCAGAGAAGTAACTCCAGCTCGAAGCAGTTCACGAAGAAAATGAACAAGAACTTGCAGAAGACGATTGACATGTTGAAGGAGAGCATGGAGGATTAGAACTCTGCCGTATGTTATGACCACCGCATGTATATTACTATTTATTGTCCTGTACGACTAGAATTTAATAATTACACTAATAGGATTTGTGGACGTAGGGGATATAGACAGTATATGAGCTGGAGATGAAAAGGTTATGTGTATAAGTAAATAGACAATTTACAGCCCCCCCTTGAGGAAAATATGAAGCACATACACAGCGGTAGAGACGACTAGACATAAGTATAGTACTCATATTTACCTAGTACGTAGAATAGACGTGTTCTTATTAATGATGCTCAACGACTTATTTGGCTGCGAAACTATTCGTTTTCCTGACATTTGTGGATAATGTGACATACTGGCTTAGTTTATGGGTTCATTTTTGTGCATAGTAGTTTTCCCCGCTGTAGGTGATCTTGGAAGTAGACCAATAATTAATAGAACTACATGACACTACAAAACTAAGATTAAGTGACCCAATGGTAGACAATCTCTTTGTTTAGCCACTCGCTAAAGAAATGTATGCACCACAGCCACTCGCTGCACATTTTGGCTTGGCTCAAGGCAATAGTCTAATTATAGACTGATTCTGAGTTCTTGCTTCAGTCTACTTCTATGTGTTGACCCGTTTTAAAGGGACAATTTCATGTATCCACCAGTACGAAACGTCGCCGCGTACCGACGCTTCCCCAAAACGTCGCGGTAGCGTCGCCATACGGTAACTCAAAACATTAAAATACGCCTACAAACGCCCATCCCTAACGAGAGAAAACGCCGAATCCAGCAAATTAAGAGAAATCAGATTGCACACAGCGAGGATCACAATGAGACTTGAACAATACTGGCCCCATCAGAGATTAACGAAGGCGATTGCAATGCAATTTTTTTTGCTAGTTCTCTGCACGCCTCGAACGCGTTCTGTAATGGGACTGGTGGAATTAGGTTGTTGTGGTGTATTTGCAGCTGGTTGATATAGTTGTCAGACAAGAGAAGGGCTTTTTGTCTGAAGTGTGGAAAGAATATGAATGGACTACCGACACCTTAAGGAGAAAGCTAAATTCTTAGCGACGGTTCTATCTTGTGCAGCGGGCCGCATGATTGCTACAAAATGCAGAGACTAATGAACGTTCAACTCTAACCAGCCCGAATGGACAATTTGATGCTAGTCGCTTGTATCAAAGTCTACGTATATAATATATACCAGTACGTAGGTAACGAGAATACAGCACTGTCTTGAAGCGATGTCTTGGCATTTACTGAGATTGCAACCCCACAATTCTGACATACTTGGCAGTATGCGTAGCACTGCAAAATGCACATAATGTTGCAACCAATTGAATTATATCACTCCAAAATGCTTGTACAATAAGTCCCTCTGTTCACCTATTACACCAAAACTTGGTCGTAGATGTGCCACAACCGCATGATGGCGGCACCCAGAGTCAGATGCCGCCAAAAATGCCGGAGTACTACACTCTTGTAATTCTCCCAGGGCCCATTGATAGCCTGCAGTGAACACACAGAGTCACAAGAGTGGTAGACTTTAGAACTACAGTAACCAAAATTTTCATTCCGAAATAACCAGCGAACGAAGGAACCGAGTGCTATCGGGATTTTTATTCTCCACAGCATTGTTTCGATCATTAAGACGTGTATTACCGCGTTCTCTTCCTACCCCTATACCTGTGGTTGGCCGGTGGACTGTACCTCAAGCCACGCTGCCTGCAAAATTTACGTTCAACGTCTTATGCACGTCGTAATGAGTGCAAAGGCTGCTGGGACTAAAACGGAAACTATTGGCCAGCGTTATTACAATTGTTGCAGATTTGTTGGCGGATGAAGTTGGCGGACGTGACGATATGGATTAGGTTTCTGTGAACTGATTTGTACATGGTTTTGTATATATTTGCGACGGACGAGTTCGTAAATGCTGTGTTGAATGCGAGTTGCTGTAGCATCCAGTCAGTGTCTCACAATTGTAATTGCATACCTGGGCATTAGGGCTCTGGTTTCTAGTAAGGCTGGTCGTAACAATGTTAATAAGAGTAAGTGCAGTGGAAATTATTATTAGCGTATGCGATTTGCGTGCTGCCGGTATTTTTTTCTGTCCCGTGTCACTGAACGCACGGTAGATCCGGTAAGTGTTAGAGTACGCGGAGGCTGATAGTGAGGGTAGGCAATAGTGAGTGTAGGGAGAGGAATAGTGAAGATTAGGAAGAGTAAGGAAGAGTAAGGGGAGAGTAGCGGGATATGCTAAAAGTATATGGCGTAATCTTTCATCTTGCAAGACGACAAACTGTATGTATGATTTTCCACCCAGCAGTATTAGAATCTTCTCGTTATTATCTGTCTGTCGGGTTTTCTATTGCATTCTACCAGACTGTGAGATTCACATTGTAGATGTAATAGGTGACCGAATATTCCACCTTTTTCCGTACATATCGGCCCCGACCCAATAAATCGTCCACCCAAGAGCTGTCCTCCCAGAGCTCGTCCTTTTGCCATACTATTCGCCAGTACTATTTCTTCCCTCGCCAATGCGTTCACTTTCTCCACAACTATAACATAACTTCCGCGTGCCAAACTCTAACTATAAACTGCAATATCTTCCGCGCTCTCACTAAAACCACCTCCATTCATATCCACTTCCCTACGCGAACAAAGCATTGCTTCTCTCAGTTAAACACATTCGCACTCTCCCTCACACTCTCTATTTTTCTCCCCCATTGCCTCGCTCACTCTCTCTAGTCTCTCACTATTTTTCCCTAGTTTCTTCCCCATTGCCTCCCTACCCTCACTATTCCTCTCTATTTTCTCCCTACGCTCTCCCTCCCCACCTCCCCTCCTCCAATATACACACTCAAATATTGGCGTGCGTGTATTTGTAGATTTGGTTTAAAAGCGTTTGCCGACCACCAGCCATAACACCATCTTTGTTTCAGAGTGCATCCCCCGTCTGACCTCCTCTGCTCGTCAGCATTCGCACGGTTCCCGTCAAGCAGCGACTTCATCTCGAACTGCTAGCACCGACTGGGTCTGAGTTCGCACCTGCTACCATTGTGACAGGTCCTTTCGTGGTGTCGATTAATCTCGAATCTCGATCCATACTGCAAAGAAAGGCGGTTTCCGTTTGTGTTTCAGATCACCAGTGCTGCCGGTTTGCTGTAGCTCCGTGTACAACAAGGCACCGCTCTTGCGATCACATTCAGCCTGCTTGGAATTCAAGCGCCCTACTGGTTGTTCCTTTCTGTCGATACTTCTGTTCATAGTCAGAGCACTTCTCTATCCACAATCTACCTTGAAGAAAGTGCCACTAGAACAGAAGGAAAACCTGAAACAAATCTTCAGCAAACGACCATAATACCATAAATAACACATCCTTCCCCTATCCTCATTTGCATTGTGTCTCTGCTACAGATCACCACACATTATTCCAACTAGTGTACCATCTCCACTAACTACTAGAATCTCACATAATACCAAGTCATGAGAAGGAAACCAGTTGATTTGCCTTCGGCGTCGTCTCATCTTAACGATCGAATCAGCGACGAACTCAATAACTCGCGTGCCTACAGGGCCGGAAACGCAAACAGCGGAGAACTTTCTCCTCACCCAGAACACATCATCAACAACACCAACAGTAGCAGTAACGGCATCAGAACACCGTCGTTTTTCTCGCTTCGAAAGCCCCGTGATAGGCATAGTACCAATGATACCTTCAGTGATACGTCCTCTACGGACTCCGCTTCCATTCTAAGCGGCGGAACAAGCAATACCAACCACACAGGCCAGGGACGAAGACAGAGTTATGGAAATATCCTAACTAAAACTCCAACAAATCGTTCTAATTTATCTACGATAGTACCTAATTCTCAGGTCACGAATTCTAATCACTCTAGACATGCTTCAACTTATAGTCTTCTGTCCGTGTCTAATCCATACGACACACCAACTTCCAAATCGAAGTCGGGCCCATCATCCTCAGCATCTCGACCCCCTCCTCCTCCACCGCATCTCAATGGAGCACTCAGTAGGAAGTCTACAACGGCATCAATATCCTCTTTAGGCTCTGCCATCTCGAAGCCATCAATTTCCTTCACACACACTAATGACACACATACCCTCCTGAATGGAAAAGGTTTCGTACTAGAAAAGCCTTCCTCCATCTATGAAATTGATCGGCTATTCAGAGAGCTTATGGAGAAGCGTGATTTCAAGTCGCTTCCGGCAACTGCCAAGCAAGAAATGGTAAACTTTTCTCCAGATAAGAAATGGATGCTCATTTATCAAGATGCTTTGACAGAGCATCAAAGAAACGAGAGAGTGACCCAAAACAAGGATGAAACAGCAACACCGGCCTACTTTTCCAAGCTCTTGATGGCCAAAAGCATTTCGGCAGAACAATTAAAGAGACTTTGGGTATCATTACGTACAGAAAGAATTTCCTGGGTGCGAAACTTTATATACGATTGCCAAGGTGATGTTCTTCTCTCTTCTTATTTGCTCAAGTTACAACAAGAGATTTCAGAAAGTGACTCATTCGACATAAATGATGATATATTTGACAGGGAGTTCAATACGCTTACCGCATTAAAGTGCATGATGAATCAGAAACTTGGTGCAGAGAGAGTTAAAACAGATGTGGACTTGTATGTAAATGCAGTCTCCGGATCTCTTCTCTCTCCTCGTATCATAACTAGGAATATTGCTGGAGAGACACTCACATTTATGATAGCGTACTACCAGTCGAAAGATGGTGAGAATCAGAGTAAGTACCACAAGATCCTCAAGGCTTTGGACTCTATCCCCAGCAAAGCACATTTTGAGTTTGATAACGAGCTGAGCAAAGCTCACATTAATAATGGTCGTAAGCAACTCGTAAGAAAGCCCCCAGCACCAGAACAGTACAAGCGCTTTGAGCTCTGGATACGACTTGTTGAGAAGACCATAGATGGTAAAGGAAAGTATATGAGTTCCCTTGTTGGGGCCTCTGAAGAATTCAGGACTGCGATTGCTGGAACCAAGGGTACTTCTACTTCATCTTTGGAGAATCATTTAATGGAGTATTGTCTTGGAACTATGCTTTTGATCAATACTATTGTGGACTATGGAGCAGACTATAGGGTGAGAATTCATATGAGAGCACAATTCAACGCAGCAGGCTTAGAGCGTTTGTTTGTCAAATTCAGAGAGTTGGGCTATGAGTCCCTCAACCAACAATGCAACAACTACTTTGACAAAGCTGAGAATGATGAAGACGAACTCAAGAGCCGTGCCCAAGTTAACGAGGATTTAGACTTCAACAACCCAGTCTCCTTGGTACAATCATTATGGGATAATGTCAAGAATAGTGAAGCACAAGGATTCTTCGTGAGTGCTATGCAGCACTTGTTCATGAACCAGACCGAGAAGAAGGATAATTCCCAAGATATGATTAGGAGTCTTAGACTCTTGGATGGATTGATCCAGAATATCTCTATGGCGCACACTACCAATGATGATACAGCTGTAGGTATTGCTATAAACAGATTATATTCTGGGTTGACGACTGATGAACTTTACAGAAAAGCAATTGCTGAATCCAAAAATTATAAAAAGATTGCCGAAGAGGCAACGGCAGAAAGAGACGAAATGTCAAGACAAGTTTCCATGGGTGCAGACGGATTGATCACGCAATTGAATAATGAAGTAAGAGAACAAGAAAGTGTCTTATTAAGATCCAGAAGAATGAATGAAGAATTGACAAATGAATTAGAAGAGTTGAAGAGAAAGCATCTCAAAGAGAAGCAAGAACAGGAGCTTGAAATGAGAGAATTGTTAATTCTGTTAAACAATAATAACAAAAACCATATGTCAGATACTGCGACCTTTATTGAAAAGGGAAATGGCAAGACTACACTTTCTATAAAAACCTCCAACGAAGAACTTGTCCAGCGTCTACAGAATCAAATTAGGAGAAGGAATGCTGAGTACAAGGATGATAATAGACAATTTGGTACTCTGGTTGAACCTAGCTCCAGATTAAGAGCTCTCAGAGATCAAATGGATGACATTGAGAATATGGCCAGAGAGTTGGAGATGACTGAATTCGAAACATATGTTGACCCAGCTGATGCAGATGTTAGCACTAAAAATGGAACAAGGGGTCGGTTGAATAACGGTTCGGGACGTCATAATACGGAAAATATCGAAGAAATTCCTTCAGAACCAGAACTTGAGGAGTCCGAGACAGATTCATCTAATGAAGATGAAGATGCTGACGAAAGTGGATTTGAAGACCATTCACAGTTCTCGACTCCGCGTAGACCGGTTCGTGGTGATGATCTAGTCAAACTTGATAATTTGAGAAAGAAGCTTTCTTCTTTGCAAAGCGAGTCAAACGATATCATGAAATTCAACAATAGTGCAATGTTTAACAAACAGAAATTTCTTGCAATGGAGCGTTTGAGAGAGCTCGAACACAACTTCGACGACTTCAATATTGATTTCAATTATGGGGACGAGCCCGATGAAACAGAGTTTTCTTTCGAAGCAACAGCGGAATATGTAGATCCATCTATCAAAAAGAAGATCCAAGAAGAGCTTGAAGAAGTCAAGAAGCTAAAGGGAGAACTTCACAAGAAATTGGCTGATCATGACGAATCTAAGAAGAAAAAATCCACAAAGAAGCTGTCAAAGGCAGCTTTGGAGAGATTGGAAGCAAAGTACATGACGGGTAAAGTCAAGCAAGAAACTTCGGGAGACATAGTAAGAAGCTCCGGTGGTCCATCCAGGGATTATAAGAACCATAGAAAGACTACTATTGGAGGAATGGATCCTAAGTTTCTTCAAGAATTGAGCTCCAAGGTAAATAAAACTGCAGCTATAGATGATACTAGCGAGAGCACTACGGCTGATGAGTTTCAAGATTCTGTGGAGGATCAATCCGAAGATGTTAAGACAAAGGTTTCTGCTCCGGTTACAGGCGGTCCGCCACCACCGCCTCCTCCACCTCCTCCACCCCCTCCACCTTTACCAGATATGTTTGGGAGTAAAACTAGTGGCAATGGAGGACCTGCACCGCCTCCACCTCCTCCTCCTCCACCTCCTCCTTTGCCTGGTTTACTTGGCGGCCCATCAACAGCAGGGAACGGGTCCATACCTCCTCCACCTCCTCCTCCACCACCTCCACCGCCTGCTCCTGGTTTACTTTCATTGACAGGAAAATCTAGAAATGTCGTTACATTACCTGTCGAAAGAGAGCCAAGCCAGTTTGATAACTTCCCTAGACCAAAGAAGAAGTTGAAGCAATTGCATTGGGAGAAAATCGATAACAGTTCTGCTAACTCATTCTGGAAGGAGACGCGTACGGACACGCTTGCTTCTGACTTGAAGACTAAGGGTGTTTTTGATGAGATTGAACTTTTCTTTGCAGCTAAAGAGATTAAGAAGTTGGCAACTAAGAAGAAGGAGGAGATTGACAAGGTTACGTTCTTATCAAGAGATGTCTCTCAACAATTCAGTATTAACCTTCACTCTTTTAACACATTGTCAGATGAAGAATTGATTGCCAAGGTGTTGAGATGTGACAAAGACGTCATCAGTAATCATGCTGTTTTGGAGTTCTTTGGCAAGGAAGAAATAGTGGAAGTCACTAATACTTTAGGCAGAAACTTCGAGCCATACTCTACTGATCACAAGCTAGATGAAACAAGTAAGCCAGATAAAGATCCAAATGAATTGCAAAGACCGGACAGAATCTACTTGGAATTGATATACAACTTACAGCACTACTGGAAATCCAGAATCAGGGCTTTGAACGTGGTTGCTAATTACGAAAAGGATTATGAAGATCTTGTTGCCAAATTGAGATCCATTGATGAAACAGTAGAATCTATCCGGACGTCCAAACATCTAAAGAATGTTTTTGAAATCATCTTGACCGTTGGTAACTATATGAATGATTCTACCAAGCAGGCTCAAGGATTTAGATTGAGCTCTTTGCAAAGATTGAGTTTTATGAAGGATGACAAAAATAGCATGACTTTCTTGCATTATGTTGAGAAGATCATCAGAACACAATACCCTGACACTTTGAATTTTATGGAAGAGTTGTCCAAATGTCACGATATCTCCAAATTCTCGATTGAAGCTATTGGAAATGATTGTAAGGAATATTCTCAGTCCATCAAGAATGTTCAGAACTCCATAGATGTCGGTAACTTAAGTGATTTGACACAATTCCACCCACAAGATAGAGTTTTGAAAGTGGTTTTGCCAAGTCTTTCTCGTGCGAAGAGAAAGAGCGAGTTACTTGTTGACCAATCCAATTATACCATGAAAGAATTTGATACTTTAATGAGATATTTTGGAGAAGATCCAAGTGATAGTTTTGTCAAAAACTCGTTCATTTCTAAGTTCTCTAATTTCATCAGAGACTTCAAGAGAGTTCAAAGAGAAAACCTCAAGAGAGAAGAAGAAGTGAGAATTTATGAACAGAGAAAGAAACTTCTTGAGACTCCAATTAGACCAGAGGTTAAGACAGAGAATAATGGAGAGGAAGACGCTGACTCAGATTCTAATGTAATGGATTCTTTACTTGAAAAGTTGAAAGCTGCAGGTCCTCCAAAAGGAGAACCAACATCAGCGCGTAAGAGAGCACTCATGCGCAAGCAGTTGTTTGAAAATCAGAAAAAGACAGCCTCATCTCCACTCAAGGATAAATCCACAGGCTCTTCTCCTGAAGAGGATAAGGACGAGGTACAAGATGAAGAAATCAATACAATACCTGTAGAGTTGGGCTCGGTAACTGACATAACAGAAGCTGACTCCGATGATCCTCGGAGCGATTCAGATTTGGGCTTCAGAGCCAGAAGCTTATTACAGGAATTAAGGGGTGCCGGTGAAAACAATTCTAGTGAGAGGCTTACAGCGGCTCAGAAATTCAGGCAAGAAAGATTGAGAAGAAAAATATCAAACGTCGAATTGGGTGACGATTATAGTGCCCTGCCTTTCCAGCCTAATTTATCCGATGTGGAATCAAAGGACGAGACCATTACGGAAAGTACGATTGAATGAAGGAGACACTGTCATACAAATATTATACGGTTATGTTATATATATAGTATATTTATTGTATTCATTTCTTGTCTATATAGAATAGGTAATTTAATTTCATTGATAATCATTACTTAACTTGTCTAAATTGAGACATTGACATTGCAAAGAGCGGATATCTCCTGTAAATCGTAATCTATTAGTGTTCCTCTGTTTGCTTTGTAGTCAAAGCTGGGTTTATTAATGGATAATAGACCCGTACCACTTACTTTGTTCGAGAATGGAATATCTATCTTCCTTATTTGTTCATCCAATGGGATCCTTCTCAGATCACCTCTAAGCATCTTAATTGCAAGCTCGCTTAATTCATCACCATCAGTTGGAACTGGCCTTATACAGCTTATCTCTCCGTTCACTCCAATGCATAATATCAAATTCTTCTCATTGAATTCGGGTGGCTCTCCGAGATGACTATTTTGAATCCAACCACTTTGGAATCTGGCTGAGAATACCCTTGGAATGCTGGTCATTCTATAATTTATTCTCCCTGAGTACTTATTTTGTTCTGCGTCAATGATTGAAACAGATGAATGCATTTTATCTCCTGCAAATACCTTGGAGCCTAACTTGGCTTGATTTATGAAGTTATTTGGTAATGGGTCACTTGCCACGCACTTTAATGTATCAATACCATTCTCATCAGTGTGGTAGGCGAATTGGTAAATTGAGTCCAATCGAGTTGAAACCAAAAGCTGGTCATCTTGCTCAACAACCATTGAAGTAATATCACTTGGAAGCGTAGCCAAATTTGTAACGGGCTTAAGACGTTTCTTATCAATGTCGTAGCTAGTATAGCAAATGGTGTTTCTACTTGAGAATATTATTGCAGAGCCGATTTGCATAATATTGGATATTGGGCCCGTATATTCGAAGGAAGTGAGTTCTATAACTTTCAAATATCCAGGTTGATCTTCCAGGCTGCGAGTTTTCGAAACATCAACAACTTTAAAGGAACCCTTTACTATTTTGGGTCTCGATTGAGATCCATCCTCAACTTCTTCCTCTATTGTAGACCCAATTAAAACATTTTTGAATACCCTGTCATTTCTTCGGATTGACCAAATGCATGCTGAAGTTGGGAACTCATTGTCACCAAATATCGATTCTTCTTCTTTAGACTTAACTGTGCCCTCCTTGTGTTTAAGCAATCTAAAAGTCTTTCTATCAAAGAATTTTAATCTTCCCTTGTTGGCAGTAGAATTGAACAAGATGACAAATATGGAAAGATGTTCCAAGTACTGTATCTTTTTCGCAGACTCTGGTATAGCTATTTGTCTGACATTAGCATCGCCAAAGGTGGAAACGGATCCGATCAGAAGACCATCATCTCTGATAAATGCAAAAAGTTTATTAGTCTCATCCTTTTGCAGAATAAACGGTAATTGTGCTATGGCAGATACTGTTCTGTCGTATCTCTCATCAAAATGAACTTTTGTGGGGTATACTGAGTCGTAAAGGTTCAATAGCCATAAGCTTTTTGTGTATATGAAGACAAAATTAGAGTCATCTCGAACTGGGGAGAACCTTATCGCTGTGTCAGATAGTTTAAGAAAGGAGTTACAAGCGATGTTTTGGAAATCTTCTAATGATAAGTTAATGTAATAACCATCTCTGGTCCCAATATATATCAGGTCATTATTTTGAATTATATCCTCGGGTATAAGCAAGTCATCAATTATGCTGTTGTCTCTTTTATAAGGGTTGAAATCGGCTAATGATATTGTAATCGGCTCTTGGATCACATTCGAATCAAAAGCGTCATTGTAAATAAGTATTTGCCCATCAAAGCTACCGACAAGGGCAAAAAGTTTACCTCTCACATTTATAATCTTTGTAAGAGAAGGCTGAAATGGGATAGGAAAGGTGTTCAAGGATTGCAATAGTTCACCTTCGAATTCAGATGGTTCGGAAAAGACAATTGGATTCATTTCGTACAATTCGAGAGAGACTTCGTTGGAAGAATCGGTTAAAAGGGCTAAGTGCTTGCCAAGCGTATGACAGAAAAGTAGTGTCTTCTCTGTCTGCTGTTGAAAGCTGTTTCCTGTTAAATCTGTCACAAGTATTTGACTAGGAGTGACCTGCAAGGCAAAGTTCCCTTCGTCGGTTTCAAGTTGCGTAAGATATATGGTTTTCTCCTCCGTAATGATGCCCGCATTCTCAATTTCGGCAAACGCTTCTGCAGAGTTAATTTGGAATTCTAGCAATATTGATTCGAAGGGAAAGCTACACAATAAGAATTGAGAGTCATTGATTTCAAATGGGTATATCGCGTTCGCTTTTCTCAATCTGTCATACGTATTTCCCTTCCGTACAGCTGAATAGCCATATCTGAAGTGGGTAAGCTTCATTTTTTTCCCGACTCCTGATATTCCCCAAAGCTCTTGTTGTGTTTGGTAATTTGTATTACCCTGCTTGTTAGAATCCACTATTGAAATATCAAGTAAAGGCGACCAATTCTTGAAATCTCTTATAAGCTTTGCGTCACTGTACGGTATTTCGGAAGCTTCCAGAGCATTTTTTAAATCCGATTCCTCGAATAAACGTGTCAACAAGAGATCTTTGCTGGAACCAGTGTCTGATGCATATATCAAATTATACCCATCTGCGACGCTTTCTAAGGAAAAAACTGAGGCTGTATCAGCAATTTTGATGATTGGTAATGCCGTCGTTACTTCATTGTCAGTGATAACTATGGAATAAATGAGACCGTTATCTGCGGATATAAGAACTTCATCTGACTTTGAGCTATTTATGGCAGATATTCTGGTGCTTGGTATGTAATGTGACGTGGGGAATGAGCTCTTCCAAGGGGATGAACTACGCTTAAATCCATATCCAGCTGACATGATTTCATGTATTGTGACAATGACCAACTCATCAGCTGAGACAAATAAAAAGCTTCCATTGCTGCCTAGCGGCACTACAAACACGGGTATAATGAAGCTGTTGTCCAATGGTAACGTAGATTTGGAAAAACTCAGGCCGATTCCATCAGTACTCGACCATGAAAACAAATTTATTACTAGCCTTCGGAATTCTGTAAACACTAATGTCATAAAGATATTATGATGCTCTACCTTGTTCCTGTTAAATGGTTCTGCAAAGCATGAATGAAGAATCAACCCATCAACCCCTACATTGAAGTGCTTTTTGAACAGAAGTCCATTGCTGGTGTGCTGTGTTTGGTATATCCTGAAGGATTTACTAGCTGATGCGGAAACCACAGATAACCCTGATCTGTGTGAGCTCAAGGAGTATCCGGAGCAGTCCAAAGTGGGTAGTATTTTATCACTAGATGTATCCCACCATTGAACAATGAATGGTTTGAAGATGGAAGTGCCATCTTGTGTTACGGGGGCCGCTGTTTGTAGCAGGTAGTCAGAATCTTTATAATATCTCGGCACATAATACAATCGTATTAATAGTAAGAATCCAGACTTCAATGATATCAATAACGAGTCTTCCTCCACATTTCCACTGTCTCCCAGCGAAATGCCTTTTACAATGCATGAAGCTCGAATTTCGGTTTTCGTAGGAAAGTCAATTCCATTGATCAACAAGGACCTTGTTTTTATCATCACCTTGATTGTCTTAAGACTAGGTTTTGTCACCACCTCCATGGGCGTATCTTCCTTGTGAATAGTGTCCAGCATCTCTTCAAACAAGTCGTCGTCGTTCTCATCTTCGCTGAACGCGTCCAATTGTGAGTCTTCTTCGTTCGGTATCAAGACCTGGTATTCTTCGTCATTGAACGACTGACTTGAAAGTCCCTTGAACGGTTTGTTGATTTGAACATTGAACCGCGGGAAGATATTGGTTATTATGGGTGAATGCAAAAGCGTCTGCTTTATATACTTAACACTAGCAATACCATCATTGGACGATACATTTCCACCTCTCAAGGCTCGTTCCAAGCTGGGATTTTGCGGACTGCCGAAGTCCATACTCTACTCACTCCTGCTGCAGTTTCAATGCTGTGGCCGCTACTTCACCACATCAATTGCTGAAGAACACAACTACTACGAATCATAAGACCATCCCAAAAGGGAACCAAAAACCCTATTGAATAGAGCGACTGCACAGAGCATGGCCTCGCAGTTAAGGATTTTTTGGTTGTGAAAAGATAAGCGGCTATTTGTTGCAGCCATTCTTTATTGATGTTGAGCAGAAGTGTCTTTCACTACAGGTATCAGTAGCGTGTAGTATCCGTAAATAGTATATACTCATTCAGGTGATCGGTCCACCACAAGAAAACTGAAATACAGTGCAAAAAAGTGAAATATTGGACATGGCGTTGAAGGTGTATAACATATACGGTATAACCTCTATAGTTGCAGTATGTGGACTATTGCTAGGGATGGAATCTTCATCCTGGACAACTCTCCTTATGTCGCCACAGTTTAAGAGCTACTTTGGAGAGATCTCAAGCTGGGAAAATGCTATTGTGACGTCTTCGAACGGAATTGGAGCCGTTGGTATGTACATGTTACAAGTTTATGGAAGATTTCTGTAGTTTTGAATGAAAATATGATACTAACTAATTAAGTCGGATGTATAATATGCGGAGTATTCTGTGATGCTCTAGGGTGTATAAGTAGCTTTCAGGTCTCCGGAGTATGCTGGATAGGCGGTTCTATCTGTTCTTTCTTACTGCCTTACATTTACTTAATCGTATTGGGCCGACTACTCAAAGGAATATCAATGGGATTCCTCTCGGCAGTGATACCTATTTACGTTTCTGAAACGATTCCACTGGAAAAGAAAGGATCCTCTATCTCCTTTGTTCAACTAAACTCAGCAATTTCGGGGTTGTCAATGTACTTCGTGACGTATGCCTTCCAACTACTAATAAAAGACGAGTATTCCTTTAAATATGCCTGGGCAATTGAAGCTATACCAGCAGTAGTATTGTTATCCCTCAGCTTCTTCTTGCCAGAATCTCCCAAGTGGTTGGCCACTCAATCCAAATGGACTCAGGCTGCAAAGAATCTAGATAAGATAAAGAATTCTCAGAACCGTTTGGCTCCTACCGAAGTTCAAAAACGAACACAGGACGATGACCGTGACTTCGTTTTGAAGGCATACACTGCTGGACCAGAAATCAGAACATGCACTTATGACAAAGTCTTTGGAAAGAAGTATTGGAAACATACCTTAATTGGCATCTCTAGTCAATTCTTTGTGCAACTTTCCTCAGTTCAGATTCTTAAAAACTACTTTCTATTCATATTTGATATCTGCGGAATAGAGGGAGATAATAGAGTATATTTTGCTTGCAGTCATTACGTTGTGGAGGTTGTTTTCACTCTTATACCTTTACTCTTGCTTGATAGTTCTAGGAGAAAGGACTGCTTAACCTTTGGCATGTTTATTCTAGGAGGGTCATATCTAGTGCTTGGGGTATTAGTATTAGTCTACGGTGAGGATGCTCTACATGGAGATATAAATTCCCCATTTCAGTTCGAAATGTTTGAGGAGCCAGCTTCAGGAGTCTTAGCCATCTTTTTGTTTATTTCAGCAGTTTATTCTTCGACGGTTCTATCGACCAGTTGGCTTTATGCTGGTGAAATCTTTCCAGGACCAGCTAGGGCAAAAGGTACTTCTATCTGTATGGGTGCTTCTTGGGTTGTAAACACAGCACTGGCACTTGCATTGCCTTCGATGCTAAGACACATGGGACCATGGGCATTTATGCTATTGTCATTTTGCTGTTTGTGTGGGACAGTCGTCTTCGTGACTTTACCTGAGACACGAGACTTAAGTGAACAAGAAATAGAGTCAATATTCTTTAATAATTTCATACCCAAAGTCACTATTCCCGACCTGGAGATGCTTTCTTCAGATAATAAAAGAGAAGAAAAGTCCACAAAGATAGGAAGAGAAGATACCAATGAGTCTCTAGAATCTGTCTCTGCTGTTGTTCAAGAGAATCCTATGAGAATTGAAGACACTACCAGTAGTGAAGCACCATCCTTCAAGGGATCCCTCTATAACCCAGTCATAAGATACGAAAATCAGATACATGATCCAGGACCTACTTCAAATGATTTGAATCATTCTCCATCGACAATCGTCAAGAACTTCGAATCATACAATAGGAACAAGATTGCTGAAAATGTTCACATAAAAGAAAGGCAGGCAAAGGAAAGTCTTCCCATGAAAACAAAGGATAAGGAAGACAGACACAATGATTTTCAAATAAACACTATTGTAACTGCTACTACAATCGACGAAGTGCTAGATATATACACTTCCGATGCCGAGGATGATTCTAAACTAAAGATCAATTCTCCGGATTCATATTATTCTAGCGATTGGAACCAGTCCGGCGCCAGAGAACATTCCAGTGAACTGGCTGAAATTTCGAATAACTCTGCTCCAATAGTGGTAGACTCAGGCAATGCCTACTTTCATGGCAGCAGCGAAGGGCTGCCCAAGAAAGCAGGAATCACATACGAACCAACCACCTTCTTGCAATTTGATAATTTGAGAGTGGCACTGAGAACGCACTTTTTTGGCGATACCAACAAGGACAAAGATCCGATTGTTCCCAACATAGTCCGAGCAAACTTGAAAGGAGGCCCATTCATTAGTCCCAAGGTCCTAAAGGAAACCATTGCAAAAGAGCTCCACAAGAAATAGAATAATCGGAGCATTTTTTGCAGTCGTTCACAATAGGAAAAGTCACGTGAATTCCCAGCCCCAAAGTGATAACAACGGAATCGTTAGAGAATCCATTTATTCCATGCACCTACTTTAGTTCATTTGTTGACTGGCGATTCCAACTCAATTACGTCGACAATGGCATCATATAATAAACTAGCCGGTAATGGCTCCGAGCAGGTACGTAATAAATCAGGGTGTTTCTAAGAAATCTGCTCACATACTAACATCTCACTATAGCCCTCGCTCCTCGATGACAACCTAATCCAACCAGATGGTAAGTAAACGCAAACGAGGCAATTACGCATCATTGCTGGCATTTCCTCCATTAATTGAGATCATATTACTAACAAATCCATAGAAATGACATCGCAACCTTATATTATCCCAGAATCGGCCACCCCGACGGTCCTGGCACCATTACGACCAAAAGTGGTACAGCCACAAATACCCGTAAATACCAAATCGCATATGTTTCAAATCAACTTCTATAGAGCATACTTCAACCTAGACAGCGACACTTTCTTCAGGAAGATCCAGAGAGCATTGAACCCTCTTAATAGCTCCTTTTCTGCCACCGAAGACGAAGATGAGAATGTCACGGAGTTGTACGGATTCTTCTGGATAACGGGCACATTGATATTTTTGATGTTTGTAAGCTCTACTGGATCCAACATATTGTCTCAATGGATACATTCAGGTGCAGACGATGGAAAGAAGTACGAATACAGCTTTGAGTTGCTTACTAAGTCCATTGGTCTTTTCTATGGCTACAATGTTGTAGTTCCAGTTTTATTATTTTTAGTCACAAGTCTTCTTTTCAAATTTCCACAGAGAATTTCGTTGACTACAGTGATATCTATCTACGGCTACACGAACATCTTGTGGTTTCCTATCACGATAGTGAACTTCTTGATTGTGATCTTTATCAGCAACCAAAAACACCATTTAGCGCTCAACATTTTGGAGTGGATAATAGTGCTTGTGAGCGGTGCCATTACTGGATTGAGTAACCTCACCAAGTTGAGCCCCATTATCCACAAGAACTGCTTGCTCTTGAACGATGGAAACGCCGCTGTGGCCAATAAACAGTATTTAACCCTAATTGGTGGTTTGGCTCTTGCTCATTTATTGTTCACTGTTCTTGTGAAAGTGAGCTTTTTCGGCATAAAAGTATAGGGGATCCATCGCCGGGGCAGCGGTCCCGTACCCGACTCCCGTTCCACCCAAGGAACCCCCTTCTTGCTGCCCGTGCACAGCAATCTGTATCATGTCCATAGCTAGTTCCATAGAATGTGAGCCCCAATAAATGTGCCTGGGCGTGCGTAACTCAACCTTCCCAAACGATCTCTCGCTGTGCGCAGCTTCAGCGAAACCAAACTCATTTAAATAAAAATTTTCCGTAGCATTTGGAATCTTTTTTCTTTCTCTCTTCAGTTCTTTTCTATTGCAGCAATTGTATACTATTCATGTAATTGTATACAATTGTATGTGGTGGTCCAGTGGGAGACACTGGAAGAATATTGGATCTGTAATGAATTAATAGGATGTTCTTGCAATGTTTAACCGAGAAAATCTCATTTTGTGGCGGTGATTATTTGCTATATACCAATTGTTCCAACTGAATTATCCGGGTTGACAACAGCATTATCGTTAAGTTTCAGCCTTGTATGAGCCGCAATGAGAGAACCTCGGTTTCGATTGCAACAACACAAGCAGTGCATTTTTGCAACTGTTCCAATGGTATGTACTGGCATTCGATGGAATGAGTCTTGAAATCAACAGATCTGTGGCAGTTTTAAATGAGGATACCTGTCGACCGGGCGGACATATTTACCTCCCTACCCCTTTTTTGTACAATAAGAAGAGGAGTCGCATCTCAGTGTACAAATTTTGAGGTGCTGGTGGGGCGGCGTTGATGAAAGGTCGTTAACTGATTAGATCAGCAGAGATGTTGATGAATAGAACCGAGCAGAGGTGTCCCTGAGCATTCTCTGTTCCAAATGGAACGGACAGTTTTGCTAACAGCATTCTAGTTAATTTATTCATTTCGAATACTCTTCTCGTGTCTCTTGAGACCGAATTCTCGAATTCTGTGTTGTTTAAATGATGATCTTTTTATATTCACACTGTACGAGGAGCATACGCTCCACTGATTACGAACATAAAATACTGATTTAATGACTCTGAGAACACACAGTTTCGACGATTCTATATAGAAAGAACTGGGAAACAGCCAACCCAATACACGTCGTACTGAAAAACCATTATATGTAAGAATTGTAGTGCCTCAGCTTTAAGCTTTGGCAAAAGACGTAGAGCCTTAATCCATCCGTCTCTTCATAGGAGGAACAACCCCATACATAGGATGAAACAAAGAATATCTTAATACTAGTAAATTGAATCCACTGAGGAGCTCCATCTACACGGATATATAATATATACGCATACAGCTTATATTAACAGCTTACTTCTTAACTCATCTGCCGACTCTACGCACCCATTGCTTCTCCATATATAGCCTCCATAGTTAAGCACTCAATAGCATCTCATAGCTAAGCATCACATGGTTAAGAAAACCGTAGTTAACCATAGTTAAGCTCTCATAGTTGAGCATCTCACAGTTAAGCATCTCATTCATCTCATAGCTAAGCTCTCCATAGTTCATACTTCATAGTTAAGCTTCTCATACTTCATTGTTAAGCTCTCATAGTTAAAATCACCATAGTTAAGCTCTCATAGTTAAGCCATTAACGTCAAAACCGTCTCTCCTGCACATATACCATGACCTTTGATGCATATTTTTCAGTATCAGGCGATTGAAAGTTGTCTTTTGCAGTGTGTTGTAGACAGAATAACTATAGTATAAGATAGTGTTAAAGACACGGCGACAAGCTCACAACGTAGCAAACTACCGGACTGAAGTAATTGCAGAAAAAAACCGGGGTTTTGGGGGAGAAAATTAGCAAACGGTGGAATTATGCTACGATCTCTACTAAGAAGTCTTCCCTCCAAAGGTAGGCGGCGTCTACCGACACAAACAACAAGCTCCGGAGAACAAATATTGCTCCAGCGATGCCTGGAATTGGGCCAGAGGGGACTCCATATTCATTCAAATCTGTACATAGCGTCAGGAGTGTCCCCAAATTCCTGTAGTTCATCATTGTTAAAGGTCACAAGAGTGTCTTTAAAGCCCCAGAATGCATTCACATATTCACATCGCTCAGCATCGGCTCTGGCCTCGGACCCGAGGAAAGATCTCAGAATTAATACCCTTCAGAATACGTACTTGCAGGTCGGAACTTTACTCGAAGATGAAGTCTACAGAAGCAATTACATCCATGCCCTTAAGACTTCAAGCTCGTTTCTTGACTCAGAAATCGACCTGATCTACGGAAACTTCTGCAACTTATTAGATGTTGCTGCTGGATTCCAGGAAGAAGAGTCCATAAACCTCTTGGCGACCATATGGACTGTAGCTTTCACGAAAACTGATCCAGACCAATTGTTCATAGAAGAATCGGTTCGTAGACTAAGAGAAGTACTTTTACTGAAAAGAGACGCCTTTATTGAAGTGTTGATAGACGCTAGACGTTATGACATTTACAGGAGCGTTCTTTTTGACCCAAATAACCACTATAAGGATTCTTGGAGTGACCTTCTTATAAACACTTTCCAGTTAAGAATCGAAAACTCCAGAGTCCAGATCAATAAGCCTAGCATATTGCATTACTTACGTGACAACAGCATATCCATCAAGAAGAAGCGTAAGTTCCTAGAAAGATTGAACCGAACCGGTATGATCTACTCAGATAACAGTCGAGAAAAATATCAATTCATAAAGTACTTCTTGGAATTCTCAAATGAGTTGGGTGATTCAGACTTGCTCTTCATTGGCCCAGAATTTAACATTTATGAGAAAACGCTACGCTTGATGGCTATTCCTCCAGAGAAGTTTGATGATCATATTTCCGAGTTGTATCGTTTATTCGATTCTCTTGACCTAGATCGGGACACATTTAATAACTTGTTGACGTCTTTAATGGCAACAGTTTGTAAGAAAGATCCAAACTATGCATTAAAATATTGGAAACATAAAGTCAAGCACAGTAGACAGATGGGATTGGCACCAGGAACAGTTCTCAATCACAAAGACTTGAAGTATGCAATGTACTCTCTTCTTGTGTTGCACCATCATGCTGAAGTTGAAGAGTTGTACTGGAACTTTCCCTCTTTGCACAATGATGATCAAATTGAAGTTTTATTAGAGCTCTGTGCAGCTTCAAAAGATTGGGAAGGACTTCAGAAGAGATTCGAGGAAATGTATGGACGAGGTAATCTACCTTTGACTGTCCATTATTCTATTGTGATGGCAGCTTTAGCTTCTGTCGGTGCCAAGCATGAGGCCGATAATCTATTCAAGCAATTAATTGAAAGACAACTTCAGCCATCAACAGCGATCTTCACTTCAATGATAAACAGTAGACTTTTTTACAACGACTTTAAAGGAGCGAAGAAGTGCATCCGATTATTTCTAGCCCTTCCTTCCGACGAAAGAGACTCGTCAGCGTTGCCTTTGTTGTATCAACTAATCTTCAATGTTTATGTAAAGTCTAGTTCATTGGAAGAAGTAATGATCTTTTTGGAGTCATCGCTCAAGAAGCAAGAAGAAGAAGGACATCAACTAATAAATGAAAAGATCTTGGGTCAAGTAATCAATATGGCCTCCACTAATTATGGATTGAGTGAGGTTGAGAGACTCTATGAAATATCCCAACAGTTAAACTTACAAACAAATGAAGTTCATTTGAGCTTAATGAGATCTTTCACTCGATTGGATCAATTTGAAAGAGCCGACGATATTGGCTACGAAGCTCATAGATACTCTGATATACCATTTTCAGATGCTCGAGTTTATGCAGCTCAGATGAGAAACTTCAGATTCTGGCGCAAGAGTCACACCCATAGTGATAGAAAGACATATTTCCGTTCAAGAATGTCTTTTATAGCCACCTTAGTGAATGATGGCCGTCTCGAAAGGACTCTAGGACTTAACGGGGGATACTTCACTGAATTGTTGAAGTATTTGATTTCTGAGGACCGTATTGGTGAAGCCTTTGACATCTTAAGGAAGCTGGAAAAGCTTGATCTTTTGAGAGAATCACATTACGTTCCATTTTTGAGATTCTATTCCAGAATTGATGACAATAAATCTAGAAATGAGATCATGAAAATTTACAGGGACATGGTCGAGAAGAAGATCAACATCAGTTCGCTGACTTACTTATACCTTATTCACGCTCTGCTTAGAACAGATCGTGCTCAAGGTGCTGGGTACGAAAATTCTTTGAGCTTATTGCAAACAGTCTTCAAATTACATGGCCTTTCATTGACAGATGGTGACATCGAACCTAAAGTACTGGCATTGGTGCTTTATGAGAATTACATTAATTTGTGTCGCATGCTTTCAGACTACATAATCGTTGCGGATGAAGATCCTGAAACAATGATGCGCTTAATGAAACAAGTGAAAGTTAAACTCGGTGAAGAGATTGGTATTGATTTCAGCATAGCTGCCTGTCTTGAGATGGCCAAAATCTACGAGAGCAAGGGAAGAAAATACAAAGCCCAAGGATTCGTCGATTCAGGATTGAAGGATTTGCATATTTTCCTTTCGAAGTTTAGAAACACTTATCCATACATTGACTCCGAGGATATTGTAGTCCCCAGAGCTCTTCTGAAGCCTTATAGAAACCTTGTTAATCTAAAGATGAGAATCAGTCCGAAGGATACTTACTCTGACATACTAAAGAATGCTCATGGGATGGTTCCTCTTTCTGGAGTACTTTATAACAGACTATACAGAGAAATCTTGCCAACGACTGACGAAGAGATGTTACATATTGTCTTTGATTCTTGCGAACGCTATCTTGTTTCTGGAAACTGGGTAGAAGTTAAGTTGATGAGAAAATTACAGTACTTGTACAAGTTGACCATGTTGAACTTGTGTCAAGTATTTGGAGAAGACACCTTTTTCAAGTACCAAATCTTAAACAAGTACTATAATGTTCAGAGCTATGCTCAATTGAAGGATGAATTTAGCCACATTACAGATCCTCTTCTGGTATTGAAGGAGGAAACAGATAGTCACATCAGAAGCATAACGAAGAGAAACTACACAGTTGAAGGCGTCTTAAGGAACATCCCCACCGTCTTTGCTCCCGAGAGGCATATCATGTCGAGAAACAAGATCTCAAATACAAATGCTTCTCAGATTTGGTGGGCTATCAATAAATACTGCGATGGTGATAAGCTAAAGGCATTTAAATTAATGGACCAATATCCCGAATTGGTTGAATACCTCATTTATAATAACAGTTCCAGAGCTCGTATGATTCAATTCAGAGACGAGATCAACCGGATTCTGCCTGTTCGCTTCAAAGAAAGTTTCAATGATAGACGTTTCAGAACTATCCGTGCACTTGAATCCATCACATCACAAGAGCCCACTGCAACTTCCATGGATTAATATCCACCCAGCATTTTGTCATAAAATCACCTTGGTTCGTTACACATTAAGAGAACCAACATATCCCTAGCGGGATAATTGCATTTACTGTACAAATCAATAGCATTTGTGTACGAAACATTTATAAGCTTGTATATATATGTACATAGGATACAATAATAACTTAATTACCGTTTATCCATAAAGCTCTCTAGTAGCAAAAGCCAAAGCATGAGAAAGAAACAGAGCAATATCAAGCATTTAGCGATGGTGATTTTTAGCTGTCTTTGGATTTCATCGTGCAGTTATACGTAGCACTTCGTTTAGCAGATTGATCATTCCTTAGGCTCGGCCTTCTTCTTCGTTTCAGCAAAGTTGAATGAGGTTGTTGAGTTGGTTTCGCCGAAAATCAATGGGCCGATGTAGGGTTGGATATTCCACTCGAGCTTGAGATTGGCTTCTCTGCCTCTGAACGATTTCTCGACGTCCCATACGGAGTACTTCGATCTCTGGTTCAGCAAATGCAACTTAGCATCATCCTTCGAGGTGATGATTTTGTCCCAGTAGGTTACTTTATTTGATGAGCCTTCGCTCTTGCCTGGATATTCAGCTGTGAGGTATACGAACACCTGTTTCGTATTCCAGTTGAACAACGGCGACAAGTCGGCATCCAAGTCGAATTGCACCTTGGAGTTCTCCTTTGGTTTTCTGTTGACCGATCCGTAATTGAACGAGTACTTGACGGAAGCGGTTGGCTTGACGTGTGCGATTGCTGTGGTGTCGATGTCCCACACTTTGTCCAGATACAACTGGAAGAGAGTGATCACCACGATCACTGCTGATATTATGATAGACGACGTCAATGCCTGGTTGGCTACTGCCTGGGCTCTTGTGACGAGATTGAACATTTTGACCGGAACAAACTGCGAATCGTATGCGGAGCTGTACCAATGGCGCGGACAATGGACTTGGCTACTGCTTATGGTATACAACGAGAACTAACACCAACTCGCTGTGTGCTGCCACAAGCAACGCCATACAAACCACTCGTCGCTTCCTACGAATTAGACGCTCACTGGAAAAAAGAGAGTGAGATGTCGTGTCATTTCTGAGAGTGCGCGTCGCGAAAGGAAAAATGCGACAAGACAGAGGGTGGGTAGTTAGTGAGAGAGAGAGAGAGAGAGAGAGAGAGAGAGAGAGTGTGTGTGTGTGTGTGTGTGAGTACTTAGGAAGTATTATTGTGTTAGGCTGTACTTAGTGAGTGAGTGAGTGCTCTTAAGAAGTACATAGTGTGTGAGTTACTCAATGTATGAGCGTGCTCAATTAATGTGTACTTATTGTATGTGAGTACTTAATGTGTGAGTTCTTAGTGAGTACATAGTGAGTGGGTGTTAGTGGTAGTGAGTACTTAATGTGTACTTAATGTGTGTTACGCAGCACTTAGTGCGTAAATGACTTAATGTATGAGTGTACTAATTACTTAATATCAATTTATGTTAGTGAGTACTTAGTGAGTACTTAGTGAGTACTTCGTGAGTACTTAATTACTGAATATACTTAGTCTGTACTTCGTGAGCATTAGGAGTTAGATTTGATATTAATTAATATGCGTTGAGTTGTATTTATAGTTAGTGTGAGTGGACTTACTCTGTACTTAATGTGTGAGTGTGCTTAGTGTTAGTGTACTTAATATGTACTTAGTGACTACTTAAGCACATGTGCACTTAGTAAGTGAGCGTTATGCTGTAGTTAGTGTGTACTCACATAGTGAGTGTGTTAGGCACTTTGTTAGTGAGTGCCTGTTTAATTTGTCTGTGGGTGTGTCCGTTAGTGTAGATGGGCGGTGGCATGGTGTACTGTATTGCGTTATAAATCACATCGATACTTGCTAATTTCATTCTTCTGTTATTGATGATCCTTGTTAGTTTTATTCTTCCATTATTGCTTGGTGCCCGTGTAGTGAAAAGCGGATACTACTCTTTGGCTGAAGTTCTGTGTGCTCAGTTATTTCAAGGGCTGCGGACTGTTGCCTTAAATAGTTTTGTTGATTTGGTATGTTTGGATGCACTTAATTGCTAGCGGTATTGCTGCCGTTGTCGTGGACACGGATGTACTTATGAGAGTGGAAGTTGCTCGGAATGTGATATCTCCCGTTCGAGTGAAGATGCCGATAGTAAAGCAACCATGTATTACTCTGAACGGGAGCAAGTCGCAGAATTTGGCTTTTTGCAGCCTAATTAAATACCGGGAGAAATTGGTGGGAGGAGTAGGAGGAGTAGAATCACTGGAATCACTGGAATGTGGTCTTTTAATTAGCCTGGCATGAGTTTTTCTTCCGTCAGAACAATCACGTACAGTTTGGCACTGGAACAAAACTAGCCATTAACGAAAAGATGTGGAAATAGAGTTTCCTTATCATAGCTGAAATTTACATCTCCAACCACCGAATGCAAATGGATAGAACATCTCCTCCAATAATGGAAGTACTAACATACTCTACTACGATAATCCCACTGTGACGCCCTCTTCGTCTTAATTATAAGTACCCTTTCTATACTGATTACTTTATATTAAGACGTGGTCGCAAAACCACAAATTCTAGACTCTTTTAGCTAATTATATACACAGGGAAGTCCAGGTCCACTGACATGACTTACTGGCTTTTCAAATACTCATCATAAAGTTTCTGTTGCTGAACCTGTTGCTTGACCAACTTCTTCTGCATGCTCTTGGAAACTTCCTCACCCTTGGCATCCTTAGTTGGAATTCCAGTCTCGTTCCATTCGGAGTAGATTGAGGTATCCTTGAACATATCAGCTGGGTTGATCTTCAGCTTGGCAATTCTCTCTTCTTCCTTTTTGGCGTTGGCAGCTGCCTGTTCCTTCTTTTTTCTCTCCTTCTCTTCCTGGGCCTTTACCTTTGCTTCTTGCTGCTCAATTAATTGCTGCTTCTCCAGCTCGTTTAAGAATTTCACTAAGGCAGATCCATTTGGCCTGTCATCTAAGGAAACACCCAAGTTGATTAAGTCCGATCTGATGGTATCACAAGCTTTCAAGATTTCACTGATGTCAGCCTTAGCAATTGCCAAGTTTCTAACAGAGTCGCGGAATTGGGACAACGACTTGACGTATGGAAGAGCAATGTCTTCAGTTGATCCTGAAGCTTCGCTGTCGCCGTTAGAATCAGCCCAGCCTAATCCATCGCTTCTAGCCTCGAATCCTAAAATATCTAATATTTTAACTGTCCAGTTGGTTATCAGCAACAATACTTCGATTCTCAATTCAGTCTCGCCAGATGATGTGACTTGAATGTAGTTGTTAGCTTTACTTATTAAGTCCTGGATAGTTCTCAATGCTTGACCACTTGCTAAGTTATCGTTGAATGCAATATCTACCTCTTCTTGTGCAGATGCTAAGTCGTCGTACAACTGTTTCTCGTGCTTACTCAACTTCTTGGAGACAAAACCTCCTTCTGCAAGCTTATGCTTGTAATCGTTGTTTAATGCACGGACATTAGTAAAGAACTTGGAGAATGTAGACTCGACGGCCTTCACTTCACTAATCAAGGAATCCTTGAAATCAAGAGGTTTGTCCCAAGAACTCAATGCAAAGACTAATCTCAATTGTCTACTGCTGAAATCCTTCAATGCCTCTTCAATTGTAATGAAGTTCTTCAAAGACTTAGACATCTTTTGTCCTTGGATGTGCAAGTGACCGTTGTGCATGAAATAGTTGACCCATTGCTTGTTGTCAAAGAAAGCTTCAGATTGAGCTAACTCGTTATCATGGTGAGGGAAACATAAATCAATACCACCAGAATGGATATCCATGGTTTCTCCAGTTATGTCGGATGCCATAACGGAACACTCGATGTGCCATCCTGGTCTACCTTCACCCCATTTAGATGGCCATGATGGCTCACCTGGCTTGGAAGCTTTCCACAATGCAAAATCGGCTTGGTTCTTCTTTGTGTCTTGACCAGTTGTCAATGAGCCTTCACCATCATTGATCAAAGACAAGTCACCCTTGTTCCACGGTTGCAACTTAGCGTAGTCGTGATTTGGATCGTTCTCGAACTTAACGGTGTCAAAGTATACAGATCCATCTTTGGTAGCATATGCAAATCCGTTGGAAATAATTCTGTCTACGAATTCAATAATGTCTGGAATATATTCGGAAACTCTGGTGGTGATAGTCGATGGCAAAACATTCAATTTGCCCATATCCTCGTTGAATTTGTTTTCCCAGAAGGAAGGTAATTTTCTGAAAATGGATGGGTCAGTAACAGTGGAACCAAACTCTTTGTCTAATTCCGGAACTGCCACTTCTCTGATTTGGGCTAAAAATTCGTCAATCGAAGAAGAAGAACTGGAAAAGATAGCCTCATGAGCAGTCTTTGCGGCTTTCAAGTACATAGGGAACTTTGGCTTCTCCTTAGCAATTTCTTGGATATTGGTAATGGACTGGGTCCATGGGATGAACTCATCTTTGATGTTACTACCGGTGAATTCTGGCAAGTTCTTAGACAAGTATGCGGCCAAGTACTCTTTGGCGTTAGAAACCAATTCTGGAGTGACAGAGGTGTACACGGAAGATAATTTCTGCTCAAACAAGTATTGTTGACGAGCAGCGATGATGATTTTATCATCAATATCAGTCACGTTCTGAATAAATTTGATGTTGTAGCCAAAGTAGTCTTGCAATATTCTTCTACAGATGTCAGAAGAAACGTAGTTTCTGGCATGGCCCATGTGAGAGTGGTCATAGACCGTTGGGCCACAACAGTACCAGGTAATATGACCTGGTCTGATTGGAATGAAGTCGTTTTTGGAACGAGTCAACGAGTTGTAGATCTTCAATCCTGGTTTAGCAGCACCACTGGCTTGTGGTTTGATCCATTCTGGTTGAGTGACTGGCGTCTTCTTGACGGCTGGAACGGTGGACATTGCGTATAATCTTCTAGCGAGAAAACGATGCAAATTCATAAACGACCGTCGGGTACCAATGGCGAAGTCTTACTGAAGAGCACTTAGGAAGAACACAACTACTCTATCGTCAACATGAGTCAGAAACACTTTGTTTAGTTAACGTCTTTAGAAATTTGAGATAGTCACGTGTGCCCATTAGCTACAGAAGCGATGGTGGTGATGGGATGATGGGAGGAGGTATGCTACGATGGAAGGGTCTACAGGGTGAAAATTCGGTGTTTATGGTGTTTATTGGTATTTTATAGAACTAGGCTGCTACTTCTATTGGTTTCAGTTAGTATTTCGAACAATTTTGGGAGAATGTGTTGAGCCAATTGGGTAGTTGTGTGCTAACAAAGTCTCTCTCAGTGAGAATCGTATAGCAACAACAGAGCCATTTGGGTGATTATCATCAGACGTTAGGTTGGTCGCATGCTGTGGCCTCTCCTTAATGAAACTAGGCGTGTTTCAGAGAGACCACTCTAGAACGCAAATTATGGGTCATCATATAAGGCATCAACTTAAGGTTAAAAGTATACATACTGTTCTCTGTCACCAAGATCGACCCAGTACCAGACTGGGACGTCAATGATGGACCGAATCCACAAGTAGACGCTAGTCACTATTACTGCTATTACCGGGACATTCCATCCGTGGTAGGAGTGTCTATCCTATTCGAAAACGGTATTATCCCAGTTAGAAACACCCATTTTGTCGATTTTCACCCAGAAGAGAGTTACCAGTAATACTAAATATATTTCACGGTAATAAATAGTACCAATAGACACCGTCTAAAATGTACAATGCGACTCTCACCGTAGGAATTGTCTCGGTCGCAGAAGCAATTCTCTCGGTAGTCGCAGTAGCAGTCTCAGTAACAGACTCACTCTCACTCTCCGTAGGCCGTACACAGACCAACGACAGCTCAATAAGCACGCCAAACGCTACCAAATACTAACAAATACCACCAAACACTAACAAACACTAACAAATATCACCAAATACCACCAAACACTCACTGACTATGGTACTGCTTTCTCTAACTCTCCCACTCCACTCTCCACTCACTCAAATCCCACCTCGCACCTAGGGCTCCAGCCCTCGCTCATCCCCCAATCACCTGAGCCCCATGCTTCCACGCACTTCCACACACTCCATCCATCTCGCACCTAAAAATTTTCACGCTTCTCAATCCATGCGACGTTAACTATGAGACACCCGTGCTGAGTGCAGTCCGTCGCACTCCATTACCGCTCACTAACAAAGTTGTTCCAGAGAAAAATTTCAACCATACAAGAGTAGAGATTCGATATATCTTACACTCCTTTGTTAAATCAGTTCAATAACGTCATACACAACATTAAAGATGTCTTCATACTCTACTGTTAAAGCTGCCAACTGGAGATTCGTTGAATTGGGCCGTGTTGTTTTGGTTGACAACAAGGACTTAGCTACCATTGTTGAAATCATCGACCAAAAGAGAGTATGTATCGGTGGAGCCGAGAAATGAAGTAGTAAGAGAGAAGGAATCCTCGGAGAGAAACACCAGCCCTGTAATACCAAGAAACCTGGAATCTGTAGAATCCTGTGAAGTACCGTCATATCCATCCATTTCATGAAAACCGTCAATATTCCAAATTTTTACACAGTCGAGTGTTCTGCTTTCTGCTATTCACATCCGTGAAAAGCGTACAGATGAAGGGAGTGAAAGTCGTCAATATCAAGTAATTATTAAGTCACAATAGCAAAGCTGAAAATCACCAAATTCCAACAAGATCCCAATATCTATTCAGAACCCGCTAATTGCAAAACGTCGTCAAAGTCACCGATGCACAGTACCGGTGTTTCCTCATGAAATTTCAATCTCATATCTAACTACATTTCATTCTTAAATAAGTTATTCTTGAATTCATATACTAACAATATTTCTAGGTTTTGGTTGATGGTCCAAAGTTCCAAAGACAATCTATCGCTTTAGCCAAGATTGTCTTGACCCCAATTGTTTTACCAAACTTGCCAAGAGGTGCCAGAACTGCCACCGTCACCAAGAAGTGGGCTTCTGCTGACGTCGATGGTAAGTGGGCTGCTACCTCCTGGGCTAAGAAGTTGGCTTTTAAGGAGAGAAGAGCTCAATTATCCGACTTCGAAAGATTCCAAGTCTTGGTCTTAAAGAAGCAAAGAAGATTTGCTGTCAAGAAGGCTGTCGCTAAGGCTTAAACGTTGAAAAATCACTAATTTTTGATCAAATTTCCATATTTACTTATATGTGTGTATTCTTAGTTTTAATTAGTTTGAGGGTATCATAGTTAGGTTTTTTTAATGTTTACGTTCTCATAATATTGTATAAAAAAGAGCAAAAATATCACATCCCATACTATTTATAAGGCAAGAGGTTGTTGTAGAGTTTATTCAGATATCAATGATTGGGTAGGGTTCAAATGCTTCACTGAGTAGTTGGAAATATTCACAATCAGTTTTATTCTTTACTATACAGAATAGATATATATATACAAGAGAGTACTATAAACAAGAGTATTTTATTCTATAATTTTTCTATGTTCTACCTTTCGATGTAGAACGTCTCTCTGTGGAAATTCGTCTTCATCACTTCTTGGCAGCTAAAGCCTTCTCGTACTCGGCGATCAACTCTCTCTGTAATTGAGGAGAAGTTTGGGCATATTTGCAGAATTCCAATGAGAATTCACCCTTACCTTGAGTACAAGCTCTCAACGAGGTAGAGAAACCGAACATTGAGTTCAAAGAACACTCAGCAGTGACTGTGAACTCTTCTTGTCCGTTAACGGTCTCCAAGATCATACCTCCCAACTTGTTAACTAGACCAACAACGGGACCTTGGAACTCATTTGGAGCACTGATTTCGACAGACATGATAGGCTCCAAGATCACTGGTTGAGCCTCCAAGAAAGCTTGCTTGAAAGCACCATGAGTAGCAGTTCTGAAGGACAATTCAGAAGAATCAACGATATGGGTTTGACCGTCGTTGATGTGCATGTGAACACCCAAGACCTTGTGACCAATCAATGGACCCTTCTCCAAACAGTCATCGAAACCCTTGGAACAAGCAAACAAGAACTTCTCTGGAATCTTACCTCCAACAATGTGTTCGGAGAACTTGTTCTCACCTTCGATTGGAGAGAACTCACCCATGACTCTACCGTATTGACCAGAACCACCAGATTGTTTCTTGTGCGTGTAGTCGAAGGTGGTTGGAGCAAGAATAGACTCTCTGTAGGAGACTTGTGGCTTACCGGTGATACACTCTACACCGTATTCACGCTTGATTCTCTCAACGTAAATTTCCAAATGTAATTCACCCATACCGGAGATGATAGTCTCCTTTGATTCAGGGTCGAACTTGACACGGAAAGTAGGATCTTCCTTTTGGAATCTGTTCATGGCCTTGGAGAAAGCACCATTGTCCTTGGACTTTGGAGCAATGGACAAGGAAATAACTGCTTCAGGAACAAACATGGAACTCATGGCAATCTGTTTATCGTTATTTTGACCAATGAAAGTGTCACCAGAAGCACAATCGATACCGAAAGTGGCACAGATCTCACCAGCACCGACTTCACTGACATCTTCCATATCGTTGGAATGCATTCTGACTAATCTGGCAACCTTGACCTTCTTACCGGTCTTAATGTGGGTCATGTAAGAACCCTTCTTCAACTTACCTTGGTATACTCTGATATAAGTCAACTGACCGTATTGCCCTTCTTCCAACTTGAAAGCCAAGCCGACAAATGGAGCAGTACTCGATGGGATCAAATTGACAGGCTTTTCTTCACCGTTGTTGGAGATTTCCAAACCAGTGTTCAAGATCTCATTTGGTTGAGGTAAGTAGTCTACAACAGCATCCAAAACTGGCTGAATACCCTTGTTAGCTAAGGCAGAGCCCATTAAAACTGGAGTGAACTTTCTAGCAATGGTGGCTCTTCTGATAGCTCCCTTGATTTGTTCAACGGTTGGTTCTTCACCTTCCAAGAAAATGTCAGCCATTTCATCGTCTACGTCAGCCAAAGTTTCGATCAACAAGGCTCTCTTCTCTTCGACCAAGTCCTTCAACTCCTCTGGGATGTTGGTGTCTGCTCTAATTACTTCACCTTGGTCACCCTCGTTGTATAAGGCTACACGGTCAATGATGTTAACAACACCTTTCAAGTCTGCTTCAGCACCGATTGGAACCTGAATAGCAGCAGCTGGAGTCTTCAATTTCAAGTTGACTTGTTCGATGGCTCTGAATGGATCAGCACCCATACGGTCCATCTTGTTGATGAAGGTAACTCTTGGGACATTGTATCTACGCATTTGACGGTCCACGGTGACGGTTTGCGATTGAACACCAGAAACAGCACAAACAACCAATACAGCACCATCCAAAACTCTCAAGGCTCTCTCAACTTCAATGGTGAAGTCAATATGGCCGGGAGTGTCAATCAAGTTGAAGTGGTAACTCTGGTTGTCCTTATCCCAAGAACAGTATGTAGCAGCAGATTGGATGGTGATACCCTTTTCTCTTTCCAAGTCCATATGATCCATCTTGGCACCGACAGCGTCACGACCTCTCACCTCGTGAATGGCCTTGATTCTACCAGTGTAGAACAACACTCTTTCGGTGAATGTTGTCTTACCAGAGTCAATGTGAGCAGAGATACCAATGTTTCTCATTCTCTGCGACGTCTGCAAGTCGACCTCACTCAATCCCTTGTTAATTTCATCGATAACGACCTTTTCTTCCTCGTAGGTCTCTGGCTGCTTTGGCACAGCAGCAGAGTTCATCGAGACTCTTGACAAGTGGAACTTTCTAGATGAGACCCCAGTCAACGCAGCGAGCCTGGGAGCTCTGGGTCTGAAAACAGCCCTGACTGTTCCAAACACCCCACTGAGTAACGTAGTCATGATATAGAGCAGATATAGTAGCAACGACAGCCGTTAACTCGGTAGTTCTTGTATCATTCAACAATTAAATCATATTCGAGCCGGTAATTTTTCAGATCAATTTTTTTTCAGCCGGATGGTAGCGCTGTGTTTTGGGTGGTGTTCTTGAGTTTGGTAGCGCTGTGTGTGGTGATGGGATGATGATGGAAGACGTGGAAGCTGTGGAAAAGATGGATTATATTGAATAGGAGGCTAATATGAGGTCTATAGAAGGTCTGTTGTACCGCCATGAAACAGTTAAGCTTAGGAGTAGAAGAAAAATTACGAGTGTTGACTGGCTGATTACTCTAAAATTGTTCATATCTAGCGATATTTTGTTAAATATTGGTTGAACATCTCAAGAAATATTCAAATTGATGCAATTACTTTTTGCAGCTGATGATTATTTGTGGTCATTACTACATATGCCCAAGATGAGAATATAGCCACAATCAGTCTAACTGGGAAGTTCACTTGAAATGGTGTATCGGATATGTGACCATTGATACTCCGGTAATCTAGCATCGCTAGTGGTGAATGGCTGCGAATAAAAGTTGATGTGGTCAATAAGTGAACTTCATTGCTGAATGGATAATTAAATAATTAAACAATTTTAATGATAGCCATCTACAGATATAGGAATCTCCCTTGAATGAAATCCATGACCACCTAAATAGCGGAATAGAGATACTTCACATGTCGTAGATACTGTGGTCGACATAGACTGACCATACTTTAGTTTTGCCATATGAGAAGCAGTCATGGAAGGTCTATCTTTCAAAGATTGATTATTTCTAAACAGCTCTATTAACCTCTGCCCAATTATACAACTTTTACTCGTCTTAACGGCAATTCCACATCTTTTATCGGTTCTATGCCTTATGAACCACTTGTACTCTACCCGTTAACTATGGCAAGTCGACTACAAAGATCGTGCATTAGTGGCATCGCACTGTTAGTAAACGTCTTCATGCTTCCCAATGTGGCAATGATTGGCAGAATAGTACGAAAGGACTCTGCGGAGTTTGATAGAGTATGAACTTGAAATGGTTTGTCAACCACGAGAAGAAGCTTGCAATAGTCAACTCAAGAGGCAAAAAAAGGTATGGAGAAGGGGCTGTAGGCTGCAAGTGAATCACAAGAAATCAGGATTTGTCAGAGTTGCTGAGTAGAAGTATCACCAACTATTGTCGGAGTTCCAGCACCTTTCTAAGATGTTCTACAAGAGCTAAGCCTACAGTATGCTTACTATGGAGAAACCTATTGAATTCAAAAGCTCATTTGGGAATAACTCCTGTGGGTTGGAGTTATTCCCAAAATGGTTAAACACCGTGAACAACCAACCCTCAGTGATTACAAAATCTTGAGAATCACCGATTTCTAATCAACGGGTAATTTTTTTCCCGCTATCCAAAATCCAAAAAAGGCAACGAACTGCAGCAGCTGCGAAATGATCAGTACTTGGGATGGAAGCATTAGTAATTGAACGGCTACTCACTTGCAAAGAGAGACTGGCGTGACTGCTGGAAGTAAAGAGTAAAGAGTAAGGGTATGGGTAGAGTTGTGAAAAGATGATATAAAAGGAAGGCAAGCTGTCATCAGTTGTCAAAAGGGTAAATTATTGTTCTTTATCAACAGATATCTGAAGATACAAACACGCCTACCTTTTGATCTACCCAAACAAACAACATGACTTCCGCAACCAAGACCTACTTCATCACCGGTGCTAACCGTGGTATTGGCTTTGAGTTAGTTAAGAAATACAGCGATGAAGGTGCCAAAAACTTTATCATCGCTACCGCTCGTAACGTCGAAAAGGCTGTGGAGTTGCAAGCTTTAGCTGCTAAGAACAAGAATGTTCACGTCATCCAACTCGATGTTGCTGATCCTGGTTCTCTTGCAACTCTTGAGTCAAGAGTTGGAAAGATCACCGATGGGATTGACGTGTTCGTATCCAATGGAGCCATTGGTGATGCATTCTTTGGTGTTCTTGATGCTCCAAAGAAAGTATGGGAAGACCACTTCTACACCAACACTTTGGGTCCAATTTTGGTTTATCAAAAGTTACACAAGTTCCTTTTGAAGAAGACCACCAGAAAGGTTATCTTCACTTCCACCATTGCAGCCTCCATCACTAGCTTTTTCCCTACCTCGACCAGTGCCTATGGTCAGTCTAAGGCTGCTCTTAACTACACTGTGAAGGAGTTAAGTTTTGAATTGAAGGCAGACAAGTTTATTGTTGTTGCTGTCCACCCTGGTACTGTTGCTACCGATATGGGTAACTTTGGTGTTTCTGAAATCAAGAAGAACAATCCTGAGTTCACCACTGCTATCGATTCACTGGTAATCACCACTGACCAAAGTGCTACTGCTTTGAAGAAGCTCTTTGAGGACTTGAAGGCGGAGCAAAGTGGCTTCTTCTGGAGTTACGACGGTTCTGAGATTCCTTTCTAAGTATCTAGAAGAGCATAAGCCCCCGATGCTGTCAATTGATAGCAATTGCCTCCACATTGTTATGTAGTTGACGCTTTTACCTAGAGATAGAAATAGAAATATACTGCAATTCTGTCCATTTTCATTTGTTTGTTTATGATTTGTAGCAATTACCAAAAACTAACTTCCAAAACTATTCTCAAGATCCGGTATTCTCTTTGTTGGTATCATTATCAACCTTATCAACTCATGAAGTTCAATATTGCATTCCTTTATTTTTCTATCGACGCTTTTATTTCAAGAGATTACATATGAACGACTGAAGTTTATTTTGTACACTGCACTTTTTGCAACTATTTGGCTCAATATGCACTAACCCATGTGTGCTGCTATTGCCAAACAATTAGGATCGGTCACCTACGACAAGCCTTTTTAAATCTGATTTTGAAATGGTGCTGGTAACACGCGAGAAGATTAAAGTTCACCATTGCTCAATAAGCATCGAGTGACTCGCTGCTGCCAATGGCTCGAGATGTATTTTGCGTCGCCACAGAAAACAGTGGCAAACCAGTTTTGTTCAAGTAATTAGTCATGAAATATCATAGAGAAGGGTATTTCTGCTTCTGTTCCTCTGTTTCTTGCCCATCCCCACAAAAACAAATTAAGCTGTTCCTAGATGCCTCTATACCTGAACTAGCCTTATTATGCTACCCTTATTTTCTCAGGAAACCTAGAAAATGACATCTGAGTGAAGTCAATTGACTAAATTATTCTTCCAATAAGAAGTAGGTTTGAGTGGACCTCATAATGAATATGAAGATGCTACTCCGAAACTATCCAATTTGGCCGAATTTATTATCTCACGAGACGCTTTGAATGCGTACTGTGCATGGTGCTGCTGCGTAAATAAATAATTATATATATTATTAAATGCCAAAACTATTCCAAAACTTAAAGCCTCTTCGGAAGTACCTGAAGTATGGATAATTAGATTTATAATCCTTTCTATGTATTAACGATATTCTAAGTAAGCACTTAATGAAACTATTACAATCATCATGCTATAGGAAGAGCGTTGCTCTCACAAGTTATTGAAATTCTAATTCACACTGGATACCCCACCTTTTGCAACTACATTAATCATTTGCAATAATACAACTTATAATTATCTAGAACTATGCATATCTATTTATATATCATATCTATAACAATTACAACATGATTATACAACCGTTGTAATCATAACTATCTACAACCATTTATATGTACGCAGACCATACCCTCCAAACAGGTACGGCCCTAATATATCACCGCATGCTATCACATGTTACCAGCGCACCATCTCGTACAAAGAATTGAAATCCAAAACTCAATCTTATTTATAAGAACACCAATAAAATATCCATGCTAATCTGGTTCACTCCAGAGGTAGGTTGCCACGCCTAATCGATCACCAGAACTGTCTAATACAAAATCTAGTCTCTTGGCTTAACTGGACCAGCCTTGTTCACGTTTCTGAACATCATCACTCCCTTGGCATCGTCCTTGTCATCATCAACGAATTGACACAATCTCATACACTTCCACAAGGAGATCCACATGCTCTCACCCTCGTACCTATAGTGTTCTCCCATGACCTTTCTGATGGCATCGGTAGCTTCACGGGCGTTGTAGAATGGGATTCTGGAAACATAATGGTGCAAGACGTGGGTCTCAATGATGTCGTGGAAAATGTGCTGACCAATGAAACCGAAGTCACGGTCGATAGTGGCAGCAGCACCACGGGCAAAGGTCCACTCAGAGGCACGGTAATGTGGCATGGTTGGGTCAGTGTGTTGCAAGAAGGTGACGAAGACCAACCAGTGGTTAACCCAACACCATGGCATGAACCAGTTGACAAACATGTTGAAACCACCGAAAACCTTGTACCACTGGTAAACAACAATTAAAGTGGAAATGATACCAATGTCAGACAAAATGATGAACCAGTATTGGTGTGGGTCGAAAACAGGAGAGGCGGGAGCGTAGTGAGACTTGGCAATCTTGGAGTAACCCTCATATGATTGTCCGGTAGCGTTGATAGCCAAGTATGTTTGCAAACCAAACAACTGTTGGAAAATCAACACCAGTAAGGACCAGATTGGGGAGTCCTCCATAATTTCAGAAACCTTCTCAACACCTCTCTTCTTAACAAAGTCTTCCTTGGTGTAAGGAATGAAAACCATGTCCTTGGTCATGTGGCCGGTAGCCTTGTGGTGCTTAGAGTGAGAGTACTTCCAGGAGAAGTAAGGGACCATCAAGTAAGAGTGGAGGACCCATCCAATAACATCGTTGATGTTTTGGTAGTCGGAGAAGGCACCGTGGCCACACTCGTGAGCCAAAATCCACAAACCGAAGCCAAACAAACCAAGAGTGTAGGAGTAAACCATCCATAAGGATCCTCTCAAAATGTTGGATAAAGACTCTTGACCTGCAATGTCAACCATTGGGATAGCCTTCTGGCCAACGTAGCCAATGGCCACCATGGCGGCGATGTCACGAACGACATAACCCACGGATCTGACCAAGGATCTCTCGTAACAGTGCTTTGGAATGGCCGACAAGATCTCCTTGATGGTGTAATCTGGCACCTTGAATTCGTTTCCAAGGGTGTCAATGGTGGTCAAGTTGGATCTTGGGCCATCTGGGTGCGATAACGTAGAGATGTTACCGGACTTGGTGATGGTAGGCTCCGCAGCAGAGCCGGACAAATTGGTGCTGGCACCGGTGGCTTGAACGACAGACATAATGGTTTAGTTTACTTCCGACTTACTTCTAAGACGGTGTGCTATCTACAACTCTCCAGGATAAAAAGAATCGTTATTTAAACAATTGAAAAATTATAAGCACCGCCGAACCTGTCCCGAAAAAAAACGTTTTGGGTTCATCGCTTTTTTCGTCTCGAGTTTTTCGCAGTTATTGCGAAAAAGAAATCACATCGTGCAAGGTGCAGCGACGTTTGGACGTGCGACGTGCAAGGTGCTGTGCGATACACAAGTAGTGCTTAGGGGAGGTGTGGAGGTGTGTGAAGAGGTGTGAGAGGAGGAAGGGTGGATAGTGGTAGAGGATAGGATAAGAAGTTGCAGCGGGGGTTACTGGAATTACCCTGGGTTCGGGAAAATGCTGCAGTTATTACATTGAGAGAGAAGCCCTGGAATGTGTGTGTGTGTGTGTGAGCTCACTGGACCAGAACTGGCTCCCACAAGGCTGTTTCATTCGCTGCGTGGAAAATCCGTGCAATGATCCTTCCAGCCTTGTCTCTTCTGAGCCGTGAAACGCGTAGAGTTCCAGTTCTCCAGAATGAGCCCATGCTTCCAGCGGCGCTTCCGAGTGTTGCAGACGCTTTCAAACGATATCCTGCGGCGTAGCCAACCTGGAGAAACCCACTGTCATTTTCATTGGCTCTCTCTCTACTGGCTCGTCAAAGCCGCACGGTTCGATTAGGAACCCCCATGCAGTCCGGGATCTTTGGGATGCGCTAATATTCAAATCCCGGAGTCAAAACAACATCGCAGGAGGGAATTGATGATTATATGGGAGATACTCCTCGTGGTTACGAACTGTGGCTAAGGAGCAGCTCTGTGTGTTATATTACATTGGCATTTTACACATTTTGGATTTTTCATCATTTTCTTGGTAGGCTTTTCAGAACCTTAACCAGTGCGGGTGATATTCAGTTTTTCCCGATTGGGATAAACACGATTTGGAATACAATTCGATGTAGCTTCTCTTTTCCAATATTTTGCAGTCACCAGGAATCACGTATGTAACCAGTTAATCATAGATCTACAATCCCCCTGGAACATTTGTAGCCACTGAAATCATCGAAACCATTGAATCCCATCCCCGTAATACCACCTACATCTTCCCCATACTTTCAGTCCAAGTACTGCACATCCTCAGACGCCTAACAGATTTTGACACAGGCTGCAATATCCAAAGCGCAGATTAACTTTCAGATGAAAGTCGCACGCTCCAAAATCTTATTTATTTGTAGATGGCCCAAAGAGGTAAAGTTGCAACGAGCAGTATACCATTCAATTGGTTCCGGTTTTGTGCTTGCGGGGCATGCTCTGCAAGGGTTTTTCATGTCTAATTTTAGTAATATTTACCAATAATGTGCCTTCCATGAAACGGACGTCGGCAACTCAAAAAGTCCCGTACACACCGGTAGATTTGTATATCCAACAGCTCACCGTAAAATTCTTGACCGATGGAAAGATATAGCGTATTGTGAACCCTGAGCTAGTTAGCGAGTATTGTTGACTAAACCTCTGCCAGCATCTCTTGGAAGAGCCTTATGTTCTTCTTTGCATTATCAAAGACACCTCCATGGGCATCGAGCGTTTAGAATGATTGTAATAACATATGAAAGTTGTTATCACTGTCATGGCCGTTCGCTCCAGTTGGCTGGTCCGTGATCTTGCCAGTTACTGGAGGAATGATTGCAAGGACTTATTGACTAGTATCAAGGCTTGTGTTCTCATTGGGAGAAATCTATTGACAGTAACCTCTTCGTGTGAAGTAATTGTCTGATCGTAGACAATGTAAGCCATTCTGAATTTGCATTCTCTATTTGATCGTAACATTTGAAGATAGGATCAACTATGCCCTGATCCATAAAAGCCGTAAACTGTGGACATATCTGTAGGCTGAAGTGGGAAGCTGAGAAAACTTCCAATCCAAAGACATCAATTTGTTCAACTGGACCAACAAGTAACTCTGTGGTTGATTCTGTAGTTAATTATCCTGACAAATTAGAAAGGGCTTCAAAGCTAATAGAACAACAAGTCTATGTTGATGGACGATACTTTCTGAAAGCACTCTATAATGATACTTCTCTCATATCACTTCACTCATTACAAGCATCAAAGAGTTGGTTTCCTTCTAATGGTCCGTTTAGCGCCAACTTTCAATGTTCAGTGTGAATGACCTTTTGCTCGTAAATAGGATTTACCGAAGAATCCACACCAAGTGGATCGTTCCAGCCACGATAATACTTCGTATATTCATGGAAGTACTGTGGATATCATCCAGTAGAAATTTTCAGCGTTTGAGGCGATTAGTTACTTCGATTAACAGTTCATTAATTGATCTTATGATATCCTACTTCTTTCTAACTTCGACTCACCCGTCGACAAGTTTCCTAATGAGGAGAGATTACACTACGAACGCATACTTTAATATGGAATTGTAGTAAGACGCCTGATTTCGTAAAATACAATGGTGAAAACTTACCATCCATTGTATGTACAAGTCCAATCCTGCAAACCAAGGGGCCACTGAATACTGATTACAACAATATCCTTCAAACCATTAGAGAAAATAAACGTTTCTATAGTAATATATGGCTACACAATACGCTTCAAGGACGGCTTCTCGCATTCTCTTAGAATTGGGGAACCCTTAACAGTCCAATTCGGGCAGCTTTAGTTTCATCTCTCCGTTGACGCCTTATTTCAACTAATAACCCAGATTGGCCATGCGAAGTGACCACCCCAACCCTCAAGGAAGGGCCACAATAAAGACGTAGTTAAGAGGATGAATCTTTCCAAGAATTATTAATCCTAAACAAGTTTGCTTCTGTTGCTCTCAAAATTCAGTAACCCAACATTAGCGAACTCGGTCTTCGTTAGTGCATTTTTTTGTATAAAATACTACATTCCTTCAATCATTCTCCATTTTGAACCATAGTGGTATGAAAAAAATTTATAATCAAACAATGATAAAACGAAATGAGTATATCAAAATAATGCATTAAACGAGGGAATGGAACCAAGATCAAAGGTTCATTATTACTTCTTTGCGTAATTTTAAACCAGCAACATAAATGTAGGATAGTAAACAGTACTTGTGATTATGGAGCGACGATCCTAGACAAAGTATGCTGATGTCCATGCATCACAAGGGTGTAGGTTAAATTTAATTCTCATAATCATGCTAGGTTGGGGGAGAGATTTTGCTCTGCCTAACTGGGAGGAGAAAGGAGGGCTTTGTAGATTAAATCTTAAGAAGATAGTCGTGAAAATGTACCAATGTAGTAATGTATTATGAGCACAAAACCACTAACGCAGTCCATGCCACAGAAACCGTAAAAAACCATGGGGAAATTGCAGGAGTCGATGAAACAGATGCTACAAACACCGCTTGGTGTTAACTACAGTTGGCAATAAAGGCTCGAGGTATTACCGTGCTACGTCTAAACGATAGAGGCTACACCTGTTCTCGACCTGTATACAACCTTGTTCCATAAAAACTTTCCTATTTGGGCAATCGAGGTTGGGGCAGGTTTCGATCGATTTTCAATCACATTACCTAATTAGGAAATTCGTGTAGCACGAATCGCTAATAGCACTGGAAAACTACCTAATTCAATTCTTTCCAAGGTGGAGATTGGGATGTCTTTACTCCTTCCTAACTAAGGAACACAGTAGGCTAGCCGTAAAATTTTCATCTGGACTGGCTAGGGTCACTGCTGGAGGACGAAATATAAATACTTTCCAAAATCCTTCCCAGTTTGGATTCTAAACTTTCTTTTTCTCTATCATTCAAACCCAGAAGTAAGCAACAACCTTCTCCTACCAATCCACATCCCAATATACATATACAATGAAGTTAGCAAACACAACCTTATTGGCTCTTGCTGCCACTACCGCCTTAGTCTCCGCTGCCCCAGCTCCAATTATTTCTGAGCAATCTCTTGCTAAGAGAGCTGATGTCAACGAAGTTTTGGAAATCTTGAAGGAGATCAAGTCCTTAAAGCAAAAGAGAGACTTTGTCGATGGAGAAGAATTGGCTGCCCTTGACAAGAGAGCCGACAGTGCCATTGGTTCTTTGATCACCGCTTTACTCAACTCCGGTATCATTGGTGAAGTCTGGGATGGTTTGACTTCTAACCCACAAATCGGTTCTTCTATTGGTGCAATCATCAAGTCTGCTATCCAAACCGCTGTTGTTCAAGCTCCAGCTTTACTTTCGGCCATCTGGAACTCTGGTTTGCTCGGTAACGTTTTCAACACATTGATCAACGATGCTGACTTAAAGACTGCTTTTATTAACGTCGCCAAGTCTCTTTTCTCTACTGCCGTTGGCTTGATCTCGGGAGGAGGTTCTTCTACTCCATCTGCGGCTCCAGCAGCTCCAGCTCCAGCTCCATCTCCAGCTCCAGCTCCATCTCCAGCTCCAGCTCCAGCTGCCAAGAGAGAGCTTGACACCGAATACTTGGACAAGAGAGATCTTGCTTCTATTGTTTCTTACATTGTCAGTGAAATTCTGAACTCTGGTATTATCTCCTCTTTGGTCAACAAGGTCTTGGCTAACCCACAGCAATCTATCGCCTTCTTGACTTCCGCTCTTAAGAACGGTGCTGTCGTTATCGGTGATGTATACTCCTGGGCTAAGAGCTCCGGTCTCTTGAACGAGGCTTTGACTTACTTAGAGACCAACGGTGGTACTTACATTGGTGCTATTGCTAAGTTCTTCGCTGGTGCCCTTGCCTCTGGTGACGTTTCTCCATCTGACTTAACCGGTCCTCCAAGTCCTACTACCACCTCTACCGCCACAACTGCTGCTGCTCCAGTCGCTCCAGCAGCTGCTCCAAAGGCCGCAACCACCTCCTCCCCAGCCAACAAGGCCGCTCCAGCTACGACCGCTGCCCCAGCTGCCCCAGCTGCTCCAGTTGCCAGTGGTGATAACAATGCCGTTCTTCAATCTTTAATTAACGTTTACGGTGGAACTCCAAACACCGACGTTCCTGCTCCAGTTGCCACCGGTGACATCACCAACGGTATCTCTCAACTTGTTGGTGCTGCCAACCAGATCTCAGGAAACTTGGGCCTCAAGAAGAGAAGAGTCTACTAAATGTGTCAAAAGCTGTAGTCACGCACACTAGAGTTTTTCAATTCAACTACTACACGAAGAAACTTAATGTCCCATATTTATTAGTACAGTTGGATAAATACCCTTAAAATCAAAAAAGTTTACAAACACAGCATAGTGTTAAACTCACAGTTCGTCATGACTTCCTTCCTTTCTAATCGGTTCCTTTAGACATTGAAGATTTGGATTTTCACCTTAATCGAGCGGCACGTCACAGTCACTCTTCCTTTTTTTATTTAATTCTCCTTTTTTATATATTAGTTTTTACAGTTTTAATAAAATGTTACGAAAGAACCATCTTCAGTAAGACATTCAAGTGCTGCCATACTCTAGTCGAGGTCACTACATTTTAACCGTGGCTCTTTTCCGCTATTAGGCAACTCACAAAAGCAGCTGCAAAAAATTAGTTCCAATTTCCTAATCCGGCAATCCAGTCAGATGGGGAACATTATTTTGCAGTAGTGACAGACTCTCACTTCCAATATAAGGAATAAAGAGGAATAAAGGACAGCGGTATTGTGACCTTTCAAGGTTCATACATAATAAGTCACATTCCTCGGAGCGCATTTCACACGAGATGGAGACTGGTATGCGAGGCCATGATCCAGTTGACATCCACAAGAAATCCGTTGACATCATCGGCCATACGGTACATAGTGTTGGCTAGAATTCCTCCGTTGTATGCATATTTTCGCCTCGAATTGTCCGTTTAGTTGCGGCTTGCGACTAAAGTACTAATATAAATGAAACTTGAAATAACGGAGGTTCAGAGGTGACGCCGGGAAGTGTGTTGTAGGGAGGATCTATTGTTACACTGTGGTTGACGGGCCTAAAAATTATACGAAATTGGAATGCGCCTCTGGTTGGTATGGAATTTGTAAACCCGTCTAAGTTTAAATCAATAGAGATAATTGCTACATTCTTGATCCGGATGCTGAGGCGTCGAGGGCCGTCTTAATTAAATTCTTTATCGGTAACAACTCAAATTCCCCCTTACAGCTGTAGTTTCCTTATTCTTCGGCATCTATATAAAAAGTCGATAACTCCCTAAATCATAAGACCATTAAATTTTTCATTCACTACACTGACAATAGAAGAAACCTATTCTTGTAAACTTGCTCAAATCTTATCGAGGCCATATGATTGACGCCCTCGAAACAACAGGCTCTGCCTTCAAACCATCCCTCAAGAGAGCTCCTATCACTTGGAGATTGGAGAAGTTCAAGGAGATTCATATTCGCAAGGGCGGCTCGCCACCATCTTCAAGTAACAGTTCCATTAAGTCGCCAACGTTGAGGATCCATTTTTAGGGATGTTATCTATGGTATTTAGTTGTCAAGGATATGCATATGGTCCAAAGAAGTAGAATGGTCTTTGGATATACCTCTTTGCCCCACTAGCGATTTAAGAGTGAGGGTGGGGTCGAATCGATATACAGTCAAACTTCATTTCGTTTAATAACCCTACAAGGGTATATGTTATTTAATTATTTAGATACTGGATGGTATTTGGGAATATATGAAACTACGATCAAACTAATGCATAAATAGTAGTCAGGAATTGAAATGATTGTCATTTTCGATTTTATATAAAAGACAACTTGGTATAATAAATAAAATGCTCTAGATATGTTAACTGGATTGTCCAGCAGTTTTATGCTCATGGCGAAGAAGTAGAACCTTCAGAATAAGTCTCATCCAACAACTTTTCTGAATTGGATGGATCCCAAGTTGCCCCTGGAACAGCCAAGCCTGACTTGTTGCCAACCGTATCTTTGGTTTTGCGGTCTCTCTCGAACTCTCTCCATCTCTTCATGACGATAGATGAAGAGTCGAATTTACCCGTTGAAGAGCCGTGATCACCCTTCGCTTCTCCCGCGACTGTTCTTGTTTCACCCCAACTGAAATCATCGAACTTCCAGAAGGCGTAACTAGGCAAGACGAAGTTCCAGATGGGTAATGCAATGAGATAGATGAAGAAGTAAATGATATAAGAAAGCGAGGAGACTGTTACGACAATCATACAACCTGGTAAACCAAATATAATGGCCAAAAGGACTAAAGACAAGATTGGAGTAGGCTTGGATATAATGGCAACAATGATGACGTAGACTGTGAATGCAATAGCAGCAGGTAAAACCAAGGTTCCGATCAATTCAATGAAAATAACAAATTGCATAGAGAAGCAGAAAGTACCACACAAGTCCTTTACTAACACTAACTCCATTAAGTTGTGCACGGTCGAGTTAATCCAACGACGACGTTGAGAAAGCAAGACGGAAAATTTATCAGGAACGACGGTTTTACAGGCAGCCTTAGGCACGAAGATTTGCTTCCTCTTTGGGAAAGTTCTCAACATCAAAGATGAAAGATAACGATCCTCACCTAATAATAACAAGTTCTTTCTGTGCAAGGTATCAATATTGTTGTCGGCGTAACGTTCTACAATATCAGGGTTCGCCAAAATAGGCACCCAGTATCCGTCAGAACCCTTTGGAGCCTTGATCCGGTACATACAGAAACAACCAGGAAGACAGGTAACACCTCCAAAAACAGACTCAAAAGCCTTTGCTTGATGATGTGAAATATAATATTCGAAGACTTGAATTGCAGTAACCCAGCTTTGAGCTTTATTGGAAATCTTTGTTTCTCCACATAAGCCCATAATCGATGGGTCCTTAATCATCTCAGCACACATATGCGTCAAACTGTCAGGGAAGACCTTTGTATCGGCATCGACCATTAGGACAACTTCATAATATTCAGACATTAAGCCAGTGATTCTCCAGATAGAGTTCAACATTTGGTATTCAAGGTCAGTCATTCTTTCGTCAAACATAACCTTTTGGAGGTAAGACATCAAAATGATCTGGGAATCACGCTTACCTCTGTTACCAGGCTTGGCAGATCCAGCTTCTTCAGGTGTACCGCACTTTACGATAGTGATCATTGGAACTCTCTGTTGCTTTTCAGGTGGAATTGTGGAGTCATTATACTTGTAGAAACCAGCGTAGACTTTGGCCATGTTATGACGTTTGCTACCCTGAGCAACCGCAACATACGAAAGAGCTTGGACTTCTTCAGGAGGAATTGTAAAGTCGGACATCATATCCAAGGCGATTTCTGGAGTTGATTTATCATTTCCAGAACCCTTGATGAGACCATCACAGATTACAACAATAAGCTTATGGGAGTTAGGGTAGTCTGTAGTAGCAATGGAGTCTAAAGTGGTACGGATACCATCCTCATCTTCGGAATAACAAGTAACTAAAACCAAAGAGTGCGCCAATGGATAACCAAAAGGTTGGTATTCAACTGGTGGCTGTGGAACAACATCAGGATGAATAATATCTGGAGATAACGACTTAACAGGGAAGGAGTCTTCGAAGCCCTCAAACGGGTTGTAGGTGGAAGCAGGTCTCGACAATAAATCGGAAGACGAGCCCTGGTCATTCAGGTAGAAGACCGAGGATCTAGTGCCCGCTGCTTTCAAGCCGTTCTTCTTCACCTTGTGACCCAATAATGCTGCTTGAGTTGTCATCGTAGTGTATTTGAAAGTTTCAGACAATGCTCCAGGATTATCATAGTATTGTGTCAAATCAGCAGTAGGTGTTAAAGACAATCTATTCTGAGCTTTGATGAACACGCTTTGTCTATTGGTCTTGGCTGCCTTATAGTTTGCTCTGGCCTTAACTGGAACAGTTTTGATCTGAGCTCCGATAGCAGAGTTGGGGTTGTCGACCCAATTTTCGATTTCCTTTTCTCTCTGTGCCATTGACTTGTTATCAATTTCGGTAGCGCCCTGCTTTCTTGAAATAACCCAACGGAAGTAGCAGGCCATGATAAACTTAGTCACGACAACCGAAAGAATAAAGACCAATGATACATACAAAACAATTTTTGAAGCAATGCATCCAATGGTATCGGAGTCAATGGTACCGACCTTAATGATTTCGGTAAGACATCTTGCTGCTTGCCTCTCATCGGAGTTAGTTAAAACAAGGGAGACGTCATGTCCTTGGTAGGTCTTGTCACTTCGTAACTTGTCGAACAATGGAGGGTAGGTAACATCATCACTTTGAATCCAGCTGATTAAATCGAGATCCAATACATTACCAGAATATACTACCAAGTTTCTGGAACTGTTCTTGATGTCATCCCAGGTGAAATAAACATCTCCACTGACATCTAAGTTGTAAAAGGCATCTCTAGAGACAGAACTAGTATGACAAGCCCATCCATCGTAGTATGCTTTGGAATTATTCACGTTAGAACTACCATCCTGATTAAAGAGACGACAAGGCATGTACCATGCTAAGTCTTTATCATCATTGGTTGGGATAGTACAATTGTCTCTAGGAACGATTAAGTTTTTACAATTTCCATTGACGTTCTGGAAAAGAAACGAAGCATCCATACCACCTGCATTAATTGGAGGGTACAAGACGTTGGCACCAGCTTGAATTCCTGCTGCCTGAGGATGTTTGGAGGATGTAAGGTCAAAGGAGCGACCATTGATAATGAGATAACCGTTATTCACATGGTTGATTCTCATTCTGGTGTTCGTGGACGAGCATACGGTTCTAGTGAAACCGAATGTTAAGTATGCAACAAAAGTTGCAACGTAGAGAATACAAGAGATAAGACCAATCTTCTCTCTCCATGCGAATTGACGATCTTTGGTCTTTAAACCAAAGAGACGCAAGAGTGGGGCTGGAGCCCAAAAGGTTATGATATAACAGTACACCTTCCAGAAGTAGATATTATGTTTAGGTTTCACTTCTTCTTCAACAAACGGTGCTCTAATTGGTTTAGCAATGACTTTGTTCTTTCTAGGTGAGGACTCGTAGTCGTCTGCGACTTCATCGTTAAGACCGAACACTTCAACACCACCCTTAAGGTCACTGCCAGGCGAAGAATTATGGATATCCATTAACGGAATTCCTTCGTCGTCATCACTTTTACGTCTATTGCTTTGGTTGGTAGCAGCAGGCTTGACGCTCTGGAATGATCTAGATGGACTAAGATGATCTTGGTTCTGAGGGTCAAGGCCAGTGGATGACGGCTGGACCTTTAAGTGATCAGATTCCTGGTTTGTCACCTGGGTATAATGGAATCTAGGATGGTCTGCATCGATTCTCGATCTCTCTGGACGAACAAGAGAACGCTTACAGCCGATTTCACCGGACTCTGGGTCGAACTCTTGGTATTTCGAGTTGGACGACGTCGAGTTACGGAACGACATGGTTGGTTTATGGGTATATTAATAAATGTGATTTATGTGCGGAAAGTGAAGGTAACACTGGACAAAAAGTCAGATTTCAAACTTGTAGTAGTAATGGTCTGGTTGTCACTGGCTGGATTTGGTATACTGGCCTAAGAGGACTGTGGACGACGTGTCGCGTATAACGTCAACAAAGAGAGACGAATGCAGAAGTCTTTGTAGGGCAGTAGAGCTCGGATGAAGACCGATATGATTCTGGGGGGTTGTGGCACGCTGGTGGGCGATTCTAATCAAAGAATAACGTCCAGATCAATACGGCGGCAAATACACAGCAACACAACAGAATGCTGCCAACAGAGAGAAACTGAGGGGATAAGAACGATAGAATCCGACGGAACAACTGAACGAAGGGCGGTTTCGCTGCTGAGACTGGCACCACGGCGTCGCTTTGTGCTGAAAGTACCAGGAACGGAGAACTGTACTGGAAAACCGGATTGACACTGAATAAAGAGAACTGGTTTACAAATTAACCCACTGTGATCTGCTGCGATTTTAAACTACAAATTTTTCTTTGTGATGTTTTTTTTCCGTCCCGTTTTGTTAGTATGGCAGGTGAAACGGACAGGGAGGGAGGGAAGTAGACGTGTAGTGGGATGTGTGTTGCGAAATGACTATATATAGTGTAGTTATATCTACTTGAAGAGGGGAGATTAGCTGTAGATATGGAAATATTGAACATAGATAAATACAGATGTACATAGACAACTATATGGATATAGAATATATATATTGTACCAGATATACTGTATTAGTGGTGCTGTAGATGTTTCAGTGTAGTACAAACAGTGTGCGTAGTGTGTAGTAGGAAGCCTAATTTGTGTCTCCTTTGTTCGAAGCATCGTTCCCTGCTCAAAGAAAATAGAGATATACAGGAATAGTGGAATAGTGGAATAGTGGAATCCACAACAACTGGCGTAATGTGATGTTACCTAGAGAGAGAACCATAAAGCAACATATAAATAGTTTCCACGGTTAACCACTGTTATCCAATGTTGTACAACTCATACATACTACCATATCAAAACCATACAAAGACATCCGTAAATAAGGTTTATAGGTATGCCATTCACATATCTTAACTCTAATACTAATAATAACAAAAGCATAACAATAGGAAATCCGTATCAACAGACTAAATAGTACACAGTATCCGGTTCACCTGTCTCAGTTGTACATATAAACTATTTACTTCCTCTCTTCGCCTCCTAAATAAACTTCAGGCAAAGGGCCGCAAAGACCCCGTTACCCTAGCAAGCCTTGCTAACTTGACTACCAGATGCAAGATGCCTGCCAGATAGACGGCTCGCTTTTGACACATTCCGTCGGAGCTGAAGGAGGGATACCTTAAATGAATGAAAAACTCATCTGGTGACAGGCACTCCAGAAAGTTCCAAGACACTCTACCAAATCAAAAGACAAGAGAATCTCGGAAGATATCACATTTTGACGTAAAAATAGGATCCGTTTTCGCTTATACATCTTCAGTCTATGGCCACACCGCCGGCTAATATCGGTATGGATCACCCCTCCTACTCCCTTACCATCTCTGCTCTTCTGACTGCCCTCTGGAAACAGTAGAATCCGAATAACTTAATGTGATGTCAAATTAAACCCGTATTACAAGGAGAACACAGCGTAGCCGAAAAGCTATATTTAGAATCAACGCGATAAATCCGTGCCGCGCTTTTCAAAAACCCCAGCTAAACTGGAAAGATGTTGCAACCATAGAAAACCTGTAGAGTTGAGGGATTTCGTCTTGCTCCAGTGTACCTCGACGAATCAAAGCTTCTTATTATATGAGCAAGACGACAGAGTCAATAATAGACGAAAGCTTGGAATGGCCTACCTTTTACAATTATATCATTCTCATATGTCTATTAATCAATGTATTTATACTACTATACCTTTAAAATCTATGCAAAACTTTTTCAATCAACTGGTCTAGTCCCTTAATTCTAGATGCAAAGGGAACCAACTTTACCACCAATGGGTACAACTTGCGGAAGTTGGCTTTGTTTTCTGGTTTGACCTCCATTCCACTCAAACCCTGTAAAATAATTATAATCTCTTCTTCCTGAACTTTTGAAATGGGACACTTATACAAGAGTCTTTCATCGCTAATAAACCGGCGCAAGCTGAGAGACGAACGGCAAGCAAAGAACTTTTGACTGCTTGCATTTAACTGTTGGTTCTGTGGCTCATGGCAAAACTTAATTAACTCCTGCAAGCAATTGAATCTTGTCAGTTTGTTCACATACTTCACAAGTCGTTGAGTAGACCCAGCCGAAGCATCGAAATCAAATGTAGAAAATTGTTCAATCAACTCCTCAATCGAGCCCTTGGTTTCTTCAAGAAAAGATAACTCCAATTCATCAAATTCGTATAAATACGAGTTTGTATAAATGTTTTGAACGAACTCCTCGATCAAAACTTGGTTTTCGGCATTAGCAAGCAAAGTTGGAAAGATTATCGTAGTCAACTCTTGATATTGCTCTATATTAATCGTTTCATGTTCGTATTTTTGTTCATTTCCTTTTTCAAGACACGTCTTCACACCATCTATCATCAACTTACAAATTTCAAGATCATTTCCAACACTTGGCAATTGAACCAATTTAATGACAATACTCTTGAAAATCTCATTCGCCTCTATCCATATGGCCTTTTCTTCGCTTTCGATTCCGATCGACCTTGATCTAATGATTTCTAATAATGACTTGAATATCTTTATAATTCCTCTATCCTCTATTAAGATGCTCAAGTCGCCTAATTTATTCAACTTATCATTCAATAACTTTATCGATAAGTGACTTACGGCGATAAATGTTGGGATTTTGAATTTGTTGGTAATTAACGAATTGCTTCCTAACTTCAGTTCGATTGTGGATCTCGTACCAAACGGATAAACGACAATGCTACTTAATTGTTGAATGATCTGAGATTGTATTTTTGGATCTGGAACTTCAATAATCTTCAAGTTGTTGATTACCGCCTTCTGTAGTTTAGAAGGTCTTGCAACGTCCAAATGAGTATCAGGCAAAATTGGATACCTGGCACATTTATTCAACAAACTTAACACGGAATTGACTTCTTCGACGGTGAAGCTGGATGCTATCAATGGGTACAATGCAGGGAAGCAATCCATCAATGAGGTAATAGATTGTTGATACGACGCGTTAATGAAGTCGAACTCGACTGGGGTACCAACCCAGAAATTGAATAATAACTCTCGTATACTCTCGAATTCCGTTACTTTCGCATTGCTGGTTTTCGAAAAGGGTATCAACAAATCTTCAAAGGATTTAAAAATCTTTAAGTTCAATTCTATCCACTTCAAATCAAGTAACCCTTTGAAGTAATCAATTAAAGTTTCCCATTTTTGAATAGCAGAAGGGATGTCATCGAAGGCCATCATGAATTTTCCATAGATGGAAACTAAACCCGAAAGGATTAAGCTCAAGCTTTCTAGCCACTCCTTTGTGTTGAAGTTACTTTCTTTATTGTCTAGTTTGATGTTCAATAAGTTCGGAAGGACTATTGTATACACCAAGTTCCAAGACTTTGAGGCAGTCAATAAACTTCCATGGACATCCATAATCTGAAAGAATGTCTGAATTGACCCATCTCTTACTTGCGCACGAGTATCAATTGATAACTTGACCAAACTTGACAATAAGTAAGTATCGACTAATATATAGAATAAGTAAGTTTCATCTGAATTGTGAGTTTCAACATAAGTTATTAAGTCACTCTCAACTTGTATTTTACTTAAATTCTCATTCAATATAGCCAACTCAGACTTTGGAACTTTGCTAATTCTAGACTTTACTGAATCACCGATTAACCAAAAATAACTCACTGAACTGAAAGAAATATTCAAATCGTACTTCTGAGAACAGAAATTGAATAACGTGTCAATGAGTAGCTTTAACTGACTATATGGTAGGGAAGACATGAATTCATCCAAAATCAATTTTAAGGTATCGAATGACTTTTCAATTAATAATCGAATCTTCTCACTCAAGTTACTATCCTCAGTATCTGCATCTACTACTTTGAACGGAGTATTTAAGATGGTGAAAACTGAGTGCCATGAGTGTTGATAGTATGTATCATACTTGTCAATTAACCCATGCAATGTTGTTAATGCTGCAAGATGTATTTCTGTCTCACAGTTTAATACTAATAGTTCCTGAGGAAGTCCTAAATTGAATATACCATCAAGGAATTTGCTTAAGCCCTCTAAGGACTTATCAGAAGTTCTGTGAATAGTGTCCTCTGATTCTGATTTGAAACCTTGATCAGCAATTGAGTTGATAATTCGGTTAAAGTTGGAAATAATGAACATGCGTAGATTGTATCCGAGATCTCTTCTTGTTCCTAATTTTACAAAATAGTCACACAATAGGTCCCACGAATTGTCTGACTGGATCAAATGCAAGTTTGAATCGAGTTGAGCCACCTTAAGCAATTTCTTGACATAGTACGTTTTGTTATATGGACACACAACTAAGTCGTCAACAGGAAGGTCTTGTTCGGGCCTCTTCTCGTCAAACTCTTTCAATATCCTGCTATCATCTGAACTGAACAGGGTATTAGAGAGATCTATCAAAGCTCCTAACAAATGCTGGAATGACTCAATATGATACTCGTTGAGGTTGTCAAATATTTTCCTTCTTGAAAGATCGAAATTATTGAGATCCAGAGCATTTAGCTGCGGTAACATCGATTCTGAAAAGCGTTTGAATTTGCTGTTTTGATATCCACTGAATTCGTCTGGGCCATCAATAAAGTAATCACACCACTGAAAGGTGATCCAAATAATTCTCCAGGAAGTCTGTAGAGTGGAACCTAATGAGACAGCAAGGTTCGCCAATGCTCTCAAACACGTCACATGTCTACTGTTGAAGTACCTTGATCTCAATAGTTGAGGTGTAGACCCATTAGCAGATACATCGCCTTGGTTTTGGGGTTGTAGTGTAGAACTAAAAGACTCCACGATAGACTCACCAAATGCAAGAAGTTGCTTTCCCTGTTCTTGAAAAGTATTTGGATTTGGGCTGGGCGCAATAGCATCCGCACTCCTTTCATTTCTGGTGATTGCTGTCGATAAAATTATTAGCAATATATCTCTTAATTTCCCAAGGCCAAGGAGCCCAGAAGTGTGAGTAAATCTTTGTAATGATCTGATTAAGAAGTGGAATGATTCATCATCCATCAGCATATACATGAACTGATCGAACAATGACGATACTTCAGAAAAAGTGGACTCAATGAAGGCATTTGTGAAGTCTACATCCGCTTCCAAATTGCTAGGGTCCGAATTGTTAGACAAAGTCTGGACGAACTCGGCAATCCCATCTGTGTAAGCTAGGAGAATGTTGAAGATAAGATACACAGGATAAGTCTGGGGAATCGCATATGGTGGTTCTGTCTTATCCAAGTGATCTAGTATAGATGTTTTCATATTGGACAGCGTTTTAGACAAGTAGATGGGGTAAGGACCTTGTTGACTAGGATTAGAACTAGATGGCCCTGAGCCAGTTGGTAATTTGGGAAGTGGTTTTACAATGTCATTCATAAGATGTGAATTGTACAGTAAGTAGGTACTCAAAATGGAAATCAATTCGTGAATGACATTCTTCTTTCTGTCATTGTTATCATAAAGTGCATATATTGATTTCAAGACGTTGAAATCATTGAACAACGATTTGAACATCTCCAAAACCAATATCTTCTCCCAGTGGTCAATATCTGATCCGGCATCGTTGTTGAGTAAGATGTGGTTCAAAAATGACAAGACAATCTCACTTTCGATTTCCAAATTATTCAACTGAGTAGCCATGAGGACATGTAAAATTCTCATAGTTCTTGTGACAAGAGGAAAACTTTTATGTGGTGAATGAAGCACCCTCAAAAGCGAAGGAATTATTCTTATTCTCAACAAGTAGGCCAATTCCTGATGATTGAAGATATCTTTGTGACCTGTTATCAAATTTTCTATGATTTCTAGCACCGATGTGACTTTCATGTTTATACTGTCGTCGAAGTATGTCACCTTTTCGTTTTCTATTATATGGCACAAGTCCTGGAAGATGTTGAAACCTTCGAATTCTACCGCGTCCACTTTAGCCGCATCATCATTGTCAATTTTTATTTCAATATTTCTCTCACTTTCTGCGCTTTCCTTGTACTTGTCGTATACGTTACTGAACAACTGCTGGAGAGTAGCCGAAGCCGTGTTGATGACCACTGTAGCCTTGTTGTTTGTGGTCAAACTAGAGCATAACCGAAGCAACTTAATGAGCAATTTTCCAGTGAATTCCCAATTGTATGTCTGCATCAACGTAGGGAGACATTGCAAGATCCTCAATTGGATATCTACTCCCAAATGAGACGCTTCTACCAAAGCATCTACCAATTCGTTCAACACGTCTACTGGAACAATTCCTCCCATTATCAACCGATGGATGATTGGAATAGAAATCGTTGTGATTTTGGCGTTCCCCGTCTTGCACGACGCAATAAACGGTGTTATTATATCCCTTTTATGCTCTTCATTGGTGATATCTTGAATCTGTTTAACCGGTTGGTACACCTTAAGATCACTTAAAGCTCGATCGCAACCCTGTCTAATGTCCCCATACCTACGCTTCGATTCTACAGATAGGCTGGTAAGGTCAACCGTAAGTTGTTGGACACTTCCCATAACGCGATACGGTTCCAATGCTGAGGTATTGTAGCCGTTGATGTCTAAGCATTCAAGTTAACTATGGAGAACTGTGTTGTCTGTCATTTTCTACAGCCGGTGATGCACGTGACCAATGTAGGAATGGCAAAGGTGTATGTACAGGACCATTGTTTTCGAATATGGAGAATGTTATCTACAGGATTTTGCAGCTAAGTAAGAAGACCCGTACCGCAGCCAATAGTTATTATATTGGTAGAGGGTTCGGTTGGAAGGTAAAGCATAATGCGTCGTTTATTCGTAACATGAGTCAGTTCTAATAATACATAATAGAAAAATGCAAGCCTGGTACTCTTTGAGGTCAAAATTAGCACCAGGTGTTGAAGAACCGGTAGTACCATGGCTTCTCCTCCCAGCGAGACTTCTCTTCGTAGAGCTCCTGCGTCAAAAGCTCGATATCGACGATGTTTCTGCCAGTTGTGATGTCCATGTCTTCAGCCTTGATGTATAAGCTCCAGCTTCTGGTCCATACTTTGTGGATAACGTAGAAGAAAATGATGATTGGGGCAGCAAGGTAAAGCTGAAAGAAAGTGCCTGCGTTCAAGTTTCCTCCACCAATTGGGAACAACGCTACATAAAATTGAGCGATCAAGATCAAGAAGTTGACAATCAAGGAGAAGTAAGCTCCATAATCGCCACCAAAGGCCCTAAATGGAATGTTATCACCGGAGATTCCTTGTACTTTACAAGCGTAGTTAACTCTGATTTGGGCCAATGAAATAGAGAACCAAATGAAAATAGTTGAAAGTCCACTAAGGGACATTAACCAGTTAAAAACAACAGCTTGCTTTGGTGAAGCACAGACGAATCCCATTAAACCAAATGCCAAGGCAATCATGATCGAATAAATTGGTCTGCCTTGTCTATCAAGATAAGCCAAGAACTTAGGACCGTGGCCGGCTTCTGCCAAGGCGACTAATGGGCGGTAGGAAGCAAAAACGCTGGCATTTGCTAACGAGAGTACAGAAAGCAAAATTACAACATTGAAAATCGATGGCAATGTCTTAATTCCTCCATTCCTAATAGCAATGACAAAGGGGGAAGCGGACGAACCAGCGTTTCCCATCAATGATGGATCGTTGTAAGGCACTAAAAAGCAAATTAAAACAATAGCGAGCATGTAGAAGACAGTTATTCTCCAGAAGATTTGCTTGATGGCCTTGTTCAAAGCTCTACGAGGATTTGGTGATGAAGCTGCAGCAATTGCAACTAGCTCTGTACCAGAGAAACTAAAGGCAGCATTAACCAAAGTGTTACATACACCATGGAAGGAATTGGCAAATGCGCCTGGATTGTGCCAAAATTTAGCACCAATGTAACCTTGGTCTCCACCCCCGGCAATGAGGATAACAGCCAAGATACAGAAACCAAGAATTCCGAGAACTTTGATAGTAGAGAAGACCGATTCTCCATAACCATATCCTCTGACACCAAAAATATTGATGGCACAGATAATAACATAGAAGATAGTTACCCAAACTGCTGGATTAATGCTTGAATGCCAAAATTCGATAGTTAAAGATGCCGAAACTAGGGAAAGAGGAGTGGTGATGAGCCATTGCAAACAATAGTTCCAGTTCATTGCAAACCCCCAAGACAGGTCCAAAAATCTCGAGTTATATGCCAAGAAATTGCTTCTGACTGGATAAGAGCTCGTCAATTCTCCCAAGGATTGGACAATAAAGAAAATAAGGAATGCAACGATGGAGTAACCGATCAAGCAACCAGCTGGGCCAGCTGTAGCAATGGCTTGGGCACTGGAAATGAACAATCCACTACCGATACATGATCCCAAAGCAATTAATTTGACTTGGTAATCCTTAAGGTTATCATCTAAGGTAGTTATCTTCACACAGCTTTCCAAGTCTTGGGCATCGTCTGCTAGCTTGAAATCGGTGAAAAAGGTTTTCAATTTTGACTGGGAACGAACATCTGGTGACTTTTCTCCAGACTCTTTTGTTTCTGCTTGCAATTGGAAACTGGCGACTGAGCTGTCGTCCTTCTTGGATTCCATCTCCTTGAGTTGCGGCATTCTTCACTTTTCGCTATCGCTTGTGCTAGAAGGAGAAGGTTACCCAGATACTGTGCTCAAGATAGTAATATACTCCATCTCCTTCCGTTAGGGTAATAGGTTGTATTTAAAGGAGACCACTCTCGTGGGGATGAGATGCACAGGCCCCGCCAAAACATAACAAAAAATCTTCATATGTATCTTAGAGTTGCAGTTTTCTGTGGCAGCACAGAAAGCTAACGGCAAAAACACTGTCGAACAACGGCATATCTGCAGCAGGTGCTTCAAAATGTGTCATTGCTATACAGTACTACATAGTTATTCCGAAGAATAATGAATGCAAACAGAACAAAAAAACTTTTCGCAGCAAATTGCCGCAAAAGTGCCGGTCATGTAATTCCGAAGTAGGGTTTTTAGACCCCTTCGATTAACAGTGATGGGGCATTCGAGCGAACCAGAAAGTAACGCTATTCCAGATCGGACTACGTGACTTGAAATATTATTCTATGGTTGCTGTCAAATTGGTGTTTGACTGGTTTCTGTTGGCGTGCAGCCAGGATCCAGCTGCTTTGATGTTCCTCATATATATTAATGTACAAAAAAGAACTATAATGTACGTCTATACGTGTAAACTCTCCATAAATAAATCCAGGGGCATGATAAAAGAGCGCACACCCTGTAAAAAATCTCTAACTATCTATATATAGTGTTATTCCAGATAAACCTGTTTTCGTTTCAAGATTCGTGTCTCCGTATTCTTTGGTAGAGAAAACTAAGCTTGTCCGGATAAATTGTCAAAGTTACCACCAAGGCGAGCTAATTCACTCTTGAGCATCCTGTTCTCTTCAAGTATCCTCTTCTCATTCTGTTGCATGTATAATATGTAATCAGTAGCCTTCTCTAGTATCATTGATTTGTTCAATCTGCTGTAGTTACCGTTCATATCTTCATCATCGCTGTCATTCTTACCAGTTTCAAAGGCAGTTCTCTCTAAGGCTACCCAAGGAATTATCTTTTGCAAACCAGCAATCTTGGCGTTGATATTGATTCTGTATTTCTTCTCTATTTTGTTGTGTGCTTGTTTCTGGGTGTCGGTCAATCTCTTTCTTGGTACTCTCCTTCTCGTTGGTTTCTTGATCTCGGCTTTACCAGCGATTGAATGGACCTGCCTGTTCACCAAGTTACGGTCCGAACTCTTCATGAAATTCTTAACATCCTTCTCATCTTTTAAGATATCCGTAGTATCAAATATAGACTCAGGAGTACAGTCGTTAATAGAACGGATTTGTTGCAATTTCTGGTCCAAAGCTGCAAGATCTGTTACCATTTCGTCTTGAAGTGGTTCCTTCTTGACTTTTGGGCTGTTGGCCACCGAAGTTTCCGAGCTTGAGCCAAACTCATCAGAGCTAAATATACTCTCGTTATCGAAGTATTTAGTAAAGTCTATAGGTTGGCTCGGTTGTGTTTGCATGAGATATTTAGGTACATTAGGCAATTCTGAGAAGCTATTGGAAGTCGTTATTGGAGCCGACTTCGTGAGCAACTCGTTAAGCCATGTTTGATCTTCGACCTCGTTACTTGCCACCGGCGACAAAGGGGCCGAGTTAGTATTGAAGAAGACGTCGCTGAGAAGATCGGATCCGTCGCGTTGGTTCATTATGTCAATAATAACTGTGTATATTGGTAGATACTGTACTGTATCCAAAGGTTGATTTGTAGCGTGGTGTATTAATGACAAATTGCCGCCAAAACAGTATGCTTCGGATTATCGATACTTAAATATCCTTGAAAATTATCATTTCGCTTTCCGTTTTTCGTTTTGTTGGTGGCCCGTGCCTACAATGTGTAATTTAGCTTTCGTGGATCACCTTACTCTTAGCTCCCTAATTAGGTTTCTAAGCCGTTCGCTTAGAAGATTGTCAGGTCATTTGATACTGTAGTGCAGGAAGAGTGAGCAGCTTTCGGAAAATCCCTTTATAATTTTTAGTGGGTATCATTCTTAGATCGGACTTACGAGCGGTCGAGTTGTGCGGATTAAGTAGGTTCGTAGTGAGAATATGGAACCATAATGGTGAAGGGAAGAAAATATGGCAGATGGGCGCCGATGAGATCTTGCCAGTGTTTGTGAAACACAAGGATAAATTCGGAAACAGTAGTGTGTTTTTGAGTTGTTTTGTCTGCCGTTTCGTTGCGTATACGGGCTTCACTGCAGTGCGAGATTGCTTGTAATTAGACTTAGGACAATACCATCGATTCCGAAAACCTCTCAAGGACAGCCAAGCCATCCGACGAGAACCCCTGCCTCAAGCTTCGTCTCCCAACTTGGCGAAGCGAACGGCGCATTCACGAAAACATATTCCTTGGTTATCCCAGCGGAGAGCATAATCCTAATCGGTACCTTGAGCCGATGACTTCCCAGCTGTTCCTAAGCTCCCAAAAATTCCCTCCCTAGATCGACCACCATATTAAACTACTAATGACCAGATGCCGCCCTCATCTTCCGCCTACTTGACCTTCAATACTTTAAATCAGTTTCTGCATTGCTGCAACCTTTACTCACATAGATACTACATACGTGGTGGTACTATCCCCCCTATGTGCTGGATATTTTATATGCGCTGAACAACTTCGATATACGATCGTAAGATTTCTGCTAGTATTTTCTCAGGTCATGAACGCATACCTGACTTAAACGGTATCTCAAGCGGAATCTGGGAGGGGTGGAGCTTAGCACTGTAGCACAGTCAGGACCGGCGGTGGCAGTTGCACAGACGGCAACATTCGATCAGTGAATCACTGAAGTAATAGTCATTGGAATAGTGTCGCAAACCCTGTCGAAAATAGTGTCGAAAACAGTGTCGCATGGTTACACTTCTTGGCTCTCATCTCCCTTACTGAAAAATTATACTACTTCATTCATTGCAAAAGATTTCTCCACATTTCACCAATTGACACTTACTGCCACTATGAGCAACCAAGTACAACCCCCAAAGCCCCCAGCTACAAAGAGTGCTCCCAAGACCATTTTTGAGGAATATCTTACCCCAAAATTCTTCAAGGATGTGCGCTTTGCTGCCTATTCGTTTGTGGTGATGGTCATCATCCTTTTCCACTATGCCTGGATCATGAGACAGTTGGTTATCAATCCATACATTGCCAGACTTAGAGTGGTGTTCTACTTCGCGGTATTCGCTATCGATGTTGTAGCTGTTGGTTACGTTCTTTTGTTCGTTCTTTACCCTCAGGTGTACGCCGAAGAGATTGCTCTTGAGAAGGCTGGCCTCGAAAAGAAGGACCAGTAAGAGAGCTTGTTTGGGTGAACTACATGACGACACGGCAATTCAAAGCATTATTAACGACTTCATTTCCTGTTATAATAGACATTGTAATTTTTATCGAACTATTTAAGTATTTAGCTCCAAGTTTACATATATGGTCACAATACTTGCTATTCACAGTAGAACCGCCAGCTCAGAAGGGCTGCTATGAGCAAGAAGTACAATCTTCTCCCCATAACAGTAGTATGTACAGTAGAAATGCCAGCTGAAGCAAGTTTCCTTAAGCTAAACGCTTGGCCAAAAGGAGACCGTATACACCAAGGGATACGATGGAGACCAAGTTAGCGAGAAGAGACAGACCGTGGTAAGCACCGAATTGCTTGGTCAAAGAAGCGAATTCCTCTGTTGGCTCGCCGGTTTCAGTCTTATCAGCCTTTTCGGCCTGCAATTTGTTTCTCTTCTCCTTGATGGCGTGGGAACGTGGAAGCAAGAACAAGTAGTTGACCAATCCACCCAAGGTGGAAGCAGCAAACAAGCCGGTGGTGAAAGGGCAAAGCTTCAATGGCGTAGTCAATGCCAACACGACTGGTGCAACACTCTGGGTGAGGAAGTAGTAGGGGAAAACAGTGGATTGCAAGCTACTGAATTGCTCTCTTGGCAACTTCTTGAATACAATTGGCGAAACCACGTATGAGTAGAACGCGGTTCCACCAAACACAACGGAGTAGAACAAGAAGTGGTAAGGCACGGTGGTGTTTAAGCCTAATCTAGCGAGCATGTTGAAGATGGATTGAACAGGGGTTATACAAACTGATACAAACTGATACAAACGAACTATGGTTTCCAGATTGACTCCAAAACCCTCGTTACTATATAGATATATGTATACTCTCTAGAAAGAAAACATAGACTCAGTTATAACTTTTACAGCCAACAAAGAAACTGGTTGCCACTGGTTACACCCGTCTTAAAGGTGGTCCCATAATGAGAGGTCAACTGTGATCGGAAGCAGCTATGGCCGGGGTGGGATTACGTAATGGGTAGCCTTAGCGAGCGAGTGCACGTGATGCGGGTTTTTGCAGCTATTGGGATGGACAATAGGTTTTGGAGCAAGTGGACAGAGATTATGGTTTTTGACGAATGAAACACAGGGGCGATGTTGAGGATACAGGGTGCGGTGTTGCTTTGAACAGTAAGGTATAGTTGACTATGGTATTGCTGCTGTGTAGTCGCAGGAATCGTGCTGTAATAGTGCGTTATGCCTGTTAGTCAGGGCCGAAAACTTGTGCCAAGACAATACAGAATCGACCCATTGCGATGTGAATTCGCTCTTCCCTGATGTTCTATTTTCGTTTGTCTTTGCAGCTACGGACGCCGTGCATGTGTTTGACATACAGTATTTTCCAGACAATATTCGCACCCCCTTTAACAATAATTCGCTCCAGTAATCCAAATTGAGGCGCGATAATTTCATCTAGTCTACGTTTTGAAGTATTAGAGAACAATGTTTATTTGCTATAAAAAAGTCACATACAAAATGAATTATATACGTTCTAGATACTTATATATTTCTTTTCATAGTTAGAATACTTTTCACAATTGAAGACTAATAAAGTTTGAGAAAAGATTAAAAAAGTTCGCGGAAAGACGGGAAACTAAAATGGTGAAAGTCAAAAAATGTGGTTGCAAACGGAACCAATATTTACTAACCACCCATAAAT
>JAJMAO010000081.1:0-79040 GCA_030572575.1 Scheffersomyces insectosa
AACCGACACCGACGGCTCTTATGATCTTGAAGTATTCTAGACGAGAAGTTAGTAATTCGTTATCTTTGAAATTTGGATGCAGAAGGTGTAAGTCAGAAAATATGCACAAGACTCAAGTCTCTATTGAAAAATTCCCCGAAATTACGTTTTCACCACGAATATTGGGTTGTTTTAATTAATTACATTCCTAATCAACATCAACTTGTTGCTGATGATTGAAGAAGTCGATTTCGTTGGATCACCATCCATATTAGTTCGTATTATACGATTTCTTCTCAAACGGCATCAAACGACGGTGACCACAACGCCGACGACTTCGACGACAACACTGGGATCGTGGCAACTACGATCCATCACTAGGAACCACCGACTAGTCCTCTAATGCCTACATGCAGCGTTTCTTGGATTTTCTTCCCCTGTATTTCCACTTTCTTCTCCGATCTCTTTCGCTACGTACCCTTTTGGTCTGGCTTCTGGCACTTCTTGATGAAGGCGGAACCGTCCTTGAAGAATTCAACTGGGACTTCAGTAAGTTTTTCTAAACCCTCGGCAGCCATTTCGATGTGTTGTAGCGATGATTAATGGTGGTGGTAGTATGGATTCAGCACTAACTTGTAGATGACACCCAGAAGCAAACTGTATCATGTGTGTACAATTTACTGTCAACTCGAAAATTCTTCGTTCGCCAGCGAGCGTATACGTGTTGAGAACGAGCGAGCGAGTGAGTGAGAGAGTGAGAGTAATAGTGCGAGTGCGAATAGTTAACAAAGAGAGAGATTAGAGAGAGCGTCACAGAGAGTGCGACAGACTGTGTGAGAGAGAGAGAACAAAGTGTTGCTGAGAAAGTAAGCGCGAAGTGTGGAACAAATAGTGTGACTGTACACACGAGAGGTAGCTTTTAGTGAGTAAGAGTGAGAGAGTGAGTGAGTTACGGTGAAATTGAGACAATAATAGATAGTCAACAACAACAAGAGTGAGAGAGTTCGACACAATTTCTAAGGATTCAGATTAAAACAAGCTCAACTTAGCCAACAATAAACACCATAATACTTATATTCTGGTCTCATCCAGGTACTTATATTCTGGTCTCATCCAGGATACTCACATGTACGGCGGAGGCATAATTGGTATTCTCTCTCTCTCTCTCTAAATTAGTGATTAGTGCTAGTGTTCTGGAAAATAGATGCAAATTGAATCTACACGCGCTACCAGTACATTTACAATCATGTGACCTCCATTGAAATTCTTTTATTGCGGCTCAATGTCCCAAGAACAAATCGACTTCTCTGTACGGCTGCAAAAATCTATGTACTTTCATCATTAATATCCGTGTTTATAGTAGAGTGGATATCCAGCTACAGATCACTTCTTGAAATCAAAGAAACCTCCCGAATCATTCACCGAAATAGTGAAATGTCCCCGATGTCTACAATACATTCCATACTATAATACATTACTTTGTACTGATGTAACTGTTTCTATTTACATTGGTATGTACAGCTCACATCAAGCTCAAGAAAGAGTCATCCTCACTCTCCTCGGTCCTCAAACTAACCATATAGTCTTCACGTTTCTTTTCTATCATTTCTTGGTATTTGGGCAATCTGTTGGTTTCGAACCACACTGTCAAATCATGCTTCATCTTATCGTTAAGAGCCCATTTTTCAATCAAAGGACGGCAATGCCCAGCATATGTAGACTGCCATTTGAGGTCTATTAAGTTCATCATAGCATTCCTGTAGAGCACATAGATCGAGCCGCTGATGTTCAGTACGGCTCTGAATCCCGAGTCTCTTCTAGTGTTGAATGATTTGGCATCCACATTATACTTCTGATATTCAAGATGCAACATTGTCAAATAATCGTAGTAGTGCTCTTCCTTCTCGTCTGCAAGGTTCTCTGAAAGGTAATTGAGGTATGTCTTGTAGACTTGAAGGGAAAATCCGATATCTGTCTCCTTATAGAGTGCCCATAGTTGTTCAAATGACGTTCTGCGCAAGTTGGCTATGTGTTGAATAAACTCCAAGTATCCCTCGTAATCGAAATTAGGATCCGATTTTGCGCTCTCTAAAGAGTAATGTGCTTTGGCTTTCCTGAATGAAGTGTTATTGATTGTTGCAAACAATTTTAACGACAGCTTTTCCGAGTATCTGTTGCTCAAGTTACACCACTTGAAGAGCTGTTGCCAGAAATTCTTGGCTCTGACTGTGTCTGTATCGATTTCATATAATTCTTGGAATCTATTGACTATTTTCATGGCCAAATTAAACCTGTCATTGTAAGACAATGCAACGACTATCGCTGTTAAGATGTTGATATCTGGGTATGCTGGGTCGCTTTTACTCATTGGATTAAAACCACGAGCGATTTCAGCGTTGGGACTAATTCCATAAACTGAATATACATGGCTCTGCAAATAGTCAACATTCTTGGAATATCCTATAGCATAGATTATAGTCTCGTTGAATTCATTATCCAACTTGACATTTCCGTTCTCCAGAATGAAATCAGCCATCACGGTAGTTACATCCTTCTCCCATTTGAACTTACTCTGTTTAGGATCGAAGTTCATTTTTGATAACTCCGCATTGTTGAGTAACCACGATGACGGTAATCCTCCGCAATATGTCTGAAGCTTTAAAATGTACAATTTGTATGACATTTTCAAGTCGTACTCCTTCTCAAACCTCTGGAACCACTTAGAAGCCAAATCGAGTTTATAGTTACGTAACTCCATTAATACCAAATTCTCGTAGTCTGCTACGGTGAGTCGTACTCCTGTCAAATTTTCTGAAGTGTAGACATTCTCTCTTTTGTCCAATCCGTAGATATGTTCAGTAGGATCACTGTAGATAATGTTACTATATAATCTTCTGATTTTTTGAGCCAAACCCATAGCTTCTGCGAAGATCGGATCTGTGATTCTTGGAGTTCCCGGCGTCGTACGACTGCTAGTATCTTTGTACAATGGTTTTTTACTGGCATATCTCTGCAACAAGGTATACTGGTGAATTATGACTTGGTTGAGAATGAAAGCGAGCTCAGCTCTTGAAAGCATCTCGAGCATGCCATGGAGATCTCTCTGGACCCAATGCAAAAGTAACTCTACAACAGTATCATACTCTCTCTTTTCAACATACTTGAAAAGTTCTGATTTTATTATCTTTTTCTTGGAATTTTTGTTGGAATCCGAATCCAAATTGGAAGCTCGACCACTGAGTGACTTATGAAGCCTAGCCGAAGGTAAAGATGCTAATTTTGCTCCCACGGTACCAGCTATAGCTATATTTCTTGTATGATTGACGACTGCTTCTCTCGTCGACAACGTCTCCAAATAGGCACTTGACGAGAATAGACGTCGCGAAAAATTCTCCAAGCTCAGACCTCGGACCGTCCGCACTATCCCTGACATCTCTATCGTGAAACCCCTTGTTCCTTTGTTTTGTAGACTGTTGCAAATAGCTTCAACCTCCAGTACTAAATAGAATCATGAAAAGAAAAACTGCATGGAGTTACCCGGACATATATAGATAGTGCATACAAAATTTTCAGTTGAAACATCCATGCCACATGTATATTGTGGTGCTATACTGCGGTATGGGTGTTAAAACAACATATACCGATATCCGTCTTGGTTATCCCATTACCACGTCTTAATCTACTTTATCTACTTGTCTTCTTCTTCATTTAACGATGTGAAATGGCATTCGTAACATATCTATATAAATAAACGTCTTCTAACGCTACAACTAGAGTTTCAGAGGACGCAGAGAAAGGATCAAGCCTCCTCCGATGTTAGTGGCATTGTAGTTGGCGACATCTCTTAAACCTTGCTCAACGGTTGCACCGTCGATTATATCTTGGATGTGCTTCTTGGTACCCTTGATAGCCCATTGTACGTTGGAGTTGATAGACTGACCGATTTCAGTACAGTACTCAACTCCAGACTTGAGGTCTGGGAGAACCTTTGACACGAAGCCTAATTGTAAAGCCTCTTCAGCCAGGAAGTTGTCTCCCAATAAAGCGTGTTGGAAAAGCAATGATTTGTTGTTTGTAATAGCTGGCAATCTCTGTAAGGAGCCAATGTCAGCAGCAATACCGATTTTGATTTCTCTGATAGAAAACTTGGCGTCGGCAGTGGCCACACGGATGGTACAGGCAGAAGCAATATCCAAAGCCAAGCCAAGGTTGATACCGTTTAACAAGGCAATGGTTGGTGTGTTGATGGTAGCTGGAATACCGATACATTCTTGAAATTCGGTGATGAAAACCTTTATGTCTCTGGTCTTTTCGTCAGGGGTAGCGTCGCCTTTGCCGAAAAGCCCAGCAGCAGCTTTCATATTCAAACCACTTGTGAACGCCTTTGGGAAATTTGATGAAATCAAGATGACATTTGTTTCTGGTTCTCTGTCGATCTTGATCAAGATGTCACGGTAGTCTTGCCAGTCCTTCTGCGAGAAAGCATTGTAGACTTTGGGGTTGTTGAACTGGACGTGGATGAAGCCCTCTTCGATCTCACTGACAATGTAGTGCTCGTACTGTTTGTAGTCTTCAGGGTTGAAAGGCATTGTGATTAGGTGTATTTTTCGGTGTGATGCTGAAAATGAAGTATTAACAACAGAGAATATTGAGAACTCTTGGATATGTCGAATTACAACTTTCTAACAGCTACTGCAATTCCAAAACAGCTCCCGCTACCTACATAAGTATATATACTGCCCCCCAGTTTATCCGAGGTCCACCGCTTTCGGGCATAACCTTTTTGTGGGGAACAGTCGCACACCGAAAAAAGAGTCGCTATCACCGTTAACGTCTTAGCGATTTGTAGCGAGAGAGTCAATCATGTGATATGGGGAGGTTTATTGGTGTCCACGGTGAATAGTCTCTACTGCCGAGGAGAAATGAAGATGAATACGAGTTCATCAAGTCTAGGATTTCTTTAGTTGTAAGTAGAGAAAGATTGACAATTTCTGAATCGAGCTAGGGTGCTTGTCACACGGCCCAAAAGTATTATATATATATTGGATCCCGTTTGGCTATTGCAATCTTTAAGTTTTTTTATCTCCTCTATACAGTGTATTTACCGGTCGGAGCCATGTTTTCTTCTTTGGCTGCAACTTCCAACCCCTCTATCATCTTCTGACGGATTAAGTTGTTGGCCTCTCGCACAGACTGCTCAGTCAACCCTTCTACGAGCAAGTATAACTTTGGTGGAGCAGGAGTCTCTTTTCCGCCGTTGGACTTCACAGTTGTCGGCACCTTAACGTTTGGAGCGTAGTACTGACCCTTGTTGGTAATTGAGGTAGAAGTGCTCTCAATGATCTTGGAGAGACTTTCTCTATTAACCACAATCCATCTGGCTTTCTGTGGGAGATCATTGATAGTGATTCGGGAATGGAATTTACTCTTGTCGGGTCCTGACGTCTCTGGTGCTCTTCCTGTGATAATTTGAAAGTCAGGGAGACTACTGAGTATCTCTGGACGTGTATTGTCTTGTGTAGATGGAGTTGGATGCCCACTTCCTTTACCTTCACTATTGCCGCCCTCGGCATCATCAGCACCAAATTCCTTTCGCTGCAAACTTCGAGTGTTTTCACGAATTTGCTCCAATTTTTCCAACCCTTTTCCTCCGAACCCGAAATTGTATTTTACTTTACCGGATTTTACCTTTTTCATGAACTCGTCCCTGATCTCCAATAGCTTAGGAGATATATCACTTTCCGGAATTTTACTTAAGGTCATGGCCTTCACCAAGTCTGTTACGGATCTATCTTCATTAGATGATACAAAAGTGATCGCTGTACCCTTCATTCCCGCTCTACCTGTTCTACCCACTCGATGTACGTAGTCTTCCATGTGATTAGGAGCATCATAGTTTATGACAAGGTTCAAACCTTTTACATCTAAACCTCTAGCTGCAACAGATGTGGCAATCAAGATATTGATACCACTTGTCTTGGATGAAAACTCCTTGATTGCATATTTTCTATCCAATTGGTCTTTTCCACCATGTATTGTGAGACATGCGAGTTTCCTAGCTAAGAGCTTAACTAGTAAGTCGTCTGCAGATCCCTGCTTTTCAACAAATATTAAGATCTTCCCCTCTGGAGATGTAAGCAAGAACTCATCCAATATATGAGTAAGACGATTTAACTTCTCGTCTTCTAAAGAGGTAATTTTATCTGCTTCAAAAAGTTCGACTTTTTGAGTAATTTCGGATGCAACAACACTTATGCCTCCCACCACTATCTCCAACGGATCATGCAAAATTTTCTTGGCTAACAATTCCATCTTTCTAGGAAAAGTAGCAGAGAAAAGTACTGTTTGGCTGCTGGGCCGTATTTGCGACGAAATCTTGTTAACTTGTGGCTCAAAACCTAAATCAAACATTCTATCTGCTTCGTCTAATACCACGTAAGTGACTCTTTTAAGATTGGTTACTCTGCCACCATTGGCAGCAAGTAATTCAATTATTCTTCCTGGTGTTCCAACTAAAATTTCTGTTCCTTTCTTGAGCTCTGCTATTTGAGCTTCTATTGGTGCACCACCATAACAGCAACTAGAACTAAGATTCAATTTCTTAGAGAAGTTGGATACCTCTTTGTGGATTTGTAAAGCTAGTTCTCTCGTTGGCGACAAAATGAGACCTATTGGACCATCGCCACTGCTCAAAGGCGGCTGATCTTGTATATGTCTTATTAATGGGAGAACAAATGATAAAGTCTTACCGGAACCTGTTTTTGCAACACCAATTACGTCACGGCCAGACATTATTGCTGGAAGAGCCTGCGATTGAATAGATGACGGAGTTTTGTAACCTAGTTTATCTTCAAGTATGCTCATGTACGAAGATGGAAGGCCCAAATGAGACCATCTCAAAATTGGTTTTGGTATATTCAACCCTCGCACTTTAATGCCATCGAGCTCTATACGTATGCCCTCGACCTCTTCGTCCGTCAACTTCTGCAACTCATCAGGTTCCAGATAGAAATCCTTTCGAAAAGAAGAATACTCCAATGTAGAATAGTCGATGGCTTCCAATTGTTTCTCTTTATTCTGCAACTTTAAGAATTTTGATGAAAGTAATTTCTGCTGTTCTTGTTCGTCGTCGAGTTCTTCTTCATCAGAGTCGCCATCAATCGGTATTTTTGGGTCGTTATCAAAATCGTCATCCTCTTGAGCGATATCCTTATGAGAAGTGCTTTTGGAACTTGAGCCCTGCTCAGAGAGAGCTTCAATGAAGTAGTCGAGTTCGTCTACTTCTGTTTCCTTGATTTGGTCACCACCGTTATTGTCATTATCATTATCTAAGGTCGGTTTTTTGAACTTAGGTCTAGCCCTTATGCTTTCATCGTCTTCTTCATCGAATAGAGCTCTCTTCTTCATCGAGATCTTCCCGAAAGAAATTTTAGACTTTGAAGGCACTATATTAATTGCTTTGAGCTTTATGGTTGTTTTTGGTTTTACTTGTTCCTTGACTTTGGCTGCATCTAGAGACGCTTGGATGACATTTGACTCATTCTTCTGTGCTCTCTTTCTTTTCCATTCCTCTATCTTCTGTTGTCGCAAGCGCAAGGTTTCATCTGCTTCTGAGAGTACATTCTTTGAGGAGTTTGAAGTTTCGACCTTGTTATTTGTTGTGATTTCGGCCTCTATGGTTGCATTCCCGTTCAGTGGCACTTGCTCTTGTGTCTCCAGGCCCTTCTCTTGTTCCTTTCTTTGTCTCCATAGAGCAAGTTGTTCCCGTCTCCTCCTCAACTTCTCCTCCTTAGACAACCCATCCGTAGATTCAGTTTTCGTTGCTGAACCCGATTCGTTAGTAAGTTTACTAGTCATTGCTTATATACCTTCTTTTGCACTTACTTGTAAGTCATGAGTACCTAGTACGTGATACAGCACTGTGAGATGAGAACGAACTAGTACACACTAGTTCACCCTAATTCTGCAACAAAGAACAGCAATTATCGCAATGTCACAATTTCACAACTACGACTCAAATACTTCTCAACAACAAGTCGTACCACTTATTACCACCACTATATGTAAAGGAAAGAAAGAACATAAATCATTTATATTTATTTCTCTATCAACTTTTGGCTGTAAATTCGTTTTAGCCGCCAGAGATGATAGTGAGATTCTCTGCAGGAGCTATACTTGTTGGTCAGGACACGACTGAGATGGGTGCAAATGGTTGCAAATGTGAGATATTGGAGATACTATCGATCTTTCGGCGTATTCCTTTTGAAAAGTTAACTCAGGAAAGCTAACTAGTGGATGGGATAATGTCAAAGAAATTTGAATCATCACAGAAAAATGAAAAACTTTGGCTCCAATTATTATCAATTTGTGCTAAAGTAACACCTAGAGTTGATCTCCTCTCAACATTTACACTTCTACCGCGTACCATATATATAATAATTTATTCTTTTTGTGCTAAAATTACAATGCTTACCGAAAGTACAATCAATGACGTTGATAAATGTTAAATAGTAATTGTTTGCTTTCCTCAAGGCATATCACAACGCAGTGGTGACAGTGACTGTTTGCGAGTTGAGCAACAAAATTGGAGGAAGATCATCAAGCCAGATAGACAAGTTATTGGTATATTCAAACGAATCGTTTTCATCTAAATGCGTGCCAATGGATGGAGCAGGCAATGTGGAGAAAATAACGTCTGTTTGGTCCTTTGGCGAATTCAACCTCATCATTTCATTAAGAACAATATGCTGACCTTTGGCTGGAATATCGTTAAAGCTCAACCGCTTTAACTCTTCCTGCAACTGTTTCTGGGTAACGTTATTATCCTCAGTCGAGGAATCAGTCAATTTTGGCTTGTTCTTATAGAATTCATTTCTGGAGCTTGCTGGGCCAGAGCGTATAGTTTTGTGATTTATCGGACTCTCATTCTTGAACGCACTGGCACCAATTGCTATGTCCTCAATTTCCTCGTCACTATCATTTGTGGCCAAGAATTGTGGAGTGCGCATATGTTGAATGATTTCATCGCTATTGGCTATAATCGAAGGAGAGTGCAATAACAGCCTATCAGATCCTCTTTTAAGCGATTCGCTTCTGCTAGAAGACGAGTTTGATTTTTTGAGAGGACGAGAGTTGAAGTAATCTCTTTCCTCAGCCTTCTCAGATTTAGGCTCCGTGGGATTCTCTTCCTCAGCTGTGAGAGAAGGCTCAAGTCCCTCTCCTTCTTCATCGTCATCTTCTTCATCGTCGTCGTCTACAAACTGAATGGTAGGTTTGGCATCATCACCATCGTCGTTATCATCATCGTTAATAAGCGACTGAGGAATCTTAACAGACAGAAAATTGGGTCTTAAATTTGAGATAGTGGATCTGATAGACATTTGGTCCAGAACCTTCATACCTGCTATATCGGTAACACTCTCTTCCCTCAATCTGAGGAAGTTGTTCTTCGGTGGCTCTGCTGGTTTTGAAATTGGCTTCGAGAGGGGAGAAGGTGATCTATCTTCCGTACTTCCATATGATTGCGCCATCAGAATTGAACTCTCGTTGACATCGCTTTCTGACTCCTTTTCACTATCACTGCTGTCACTACTCTCAAATGTATTATCAGCATCAAAGAACAGTTTGCCATGTGCACTCATGTTGAATGAAAGGGAGACACCCTGCTCCTGCAAGTTGGAGAGAGTATATCTTCTGTTTTTGCTGAAGTTACCAGGGACAATATTTGGACTCGTGGATGTCAAGTTCAATGGCGAGAACTTCTTAACCTTATCCTGAAGAGCTAAGGAGGACCTAGACGAGTTATTTATTGATCTGGCTAGTTGTGACTTTTGCTGCATTCTGTGGAGCCTTTGTTTTTCCAAATCTTTGAGGGTCTCTCTGGCATTACATAAATTTTTCCACCATTGATCACCTTTTAGTTGTCGATCTATAGTATCATAAGTGGCTTTGGTATGGATAGTTTTATTGTAACCCTTGACCAAAAAGTTGTAAGAGTTCAAGGAACCATCATCAAGACACACAATCTTAACTTCAGCTTCTATTCTTAGGTTTGCCAAGAGATCTGTCAAACGACCGCGTTCGTCTTCCACTTCATTTAGGTTCTCGACAAAAGCAATCACTCTGAGGGTGTGTGAGCTGAACTTCCACTCTGGAACCGTAGAAAGAATAGCTCCAAGCTGCAAGATCAATGTGTACGTATCAAAATTGGTAGAAAGGACGGACTGTCCATCTTCAAGCTGATTTATGGAAGACATCTGAATTGGGTAAAGATCAATGTATTTTTTAGCGCCATTGGTGGTCTTGGGCTTTGACCAGAAGTGATGATGAGAAGGATCTGTCTTGGGTAAATCAAGACCATTGAAATTGGCAGCCACAGCCACTGTAGCTTGTAATATGATCAAATCCTCAACAATTTGAACCCACTGACCAATGGATACTTTCTTTTCTTTACGGCAGTCATCTGTAGGTAATTCATTTAAATTTGAATCTGAATCAAAAGAGGGAATAACTGGAAGTGCCAATCCATGTTTTTTAAAGTCGTAGAATCCCAACACAGTAATATTAGGCCTCATACCGCCTAGTCCCGAACCCAAGTAAACATTACGAACACCCCATGGGAGAGTAGGGCCCAAAGCAATTTGGACAAATGCCTTAATTTTAAGCATATCACGTAACTTGACCCATGCCTGCTTCTGTTTCTGAACCTCTTTGTATGTGGTAACAGAGAAAGCTTCAGTATTGTTTTTGTTGTTGGAGGGATCCAAAGTATCATCATTCATGAGTACGACATGACCCAAAACATACAATCCTCCTTTTTTCAAATGATTACAAAAGCCAATAAGATTCCATGATGATCTTGGGTCGTCACATAATAACAAGATCTGGGGTCTCCAGTATTTGACATTCATTTGGAGCTTCAAACGCAAGAGATACTTTCTGACTTGGTGGTAGATCAATAATTGCGAGATATCTCCAAATTTCAGAGGTGGGGTCAGGTAGTGGATCATCAAGATGAGGAACATAAGGCAGAAGATAACCAACGTCGCAGAAAGTCCGTCTACAATGAACATGGCGTAGAAACACACCAAGGCACCCGTGAATGCAGTTCTAGAACTGAAGTATTTGAATGAAGGCCTGAAATTAGGTGCTGAACCAACCCTAAGCAAGAAACATGCTATGTTCGTTACAATAAATGTCATAAGGAATGCCATGGTAATGAAGGTAGCAATCTGATTGATGTCAGCAAACAAGAATATTTGCGCAATGAACCATGTTGCGATAATACTTAATATCTTGGCTTTGTCTTGATCTCTTGCCGACTTCTTCAAAGTGGTGAAAATAGAGAGTCCTGGGATGATTCTATCATCTGCGATGGCGTTAAGCATCGAAGCAGCCCCTACAATTCCCATAATGACCGAGAACAAAGATGTCGAAAACTCACCGAGAATGATAATGATTCCCAGCAAGTTAACCGTCTGAATGACCTTAATATCGGCATGCAATAGCTCTCTTGGGATAGAGGAACCCATAGCGATAATGACCGAGGAGTAAAGTATAAATGTCAATAAAAGGCCCTTCAATGTACCTTCTGGAATTGAGCGAGAAGGTGTCTTCAACTCACCAGACATTGAAGCACCTGCAAAAATACCAGCTGTTGCTGGAAAGAAGATGCCAAACAAGTTTCTGAATGTCTCTTTCTCGCCATGAGGGAGAACCGAGCCCGCAGCACCGCTAGTAAAATGCGGCCACAAGTTTTCCGTGAAAGTGCTCCATGAAAGTCCAGAGTAGTATATTTTATCGAAAGGAGGAGGCAATGGATAAAACGGCCTCACGAAGAAAGTTGAGATTGGTATAGAGATTGTACTGAGTGTAAGTACGATGAATAGAAGGAGAGCTGTTTTTGAAACTAGTTGTGAACCTACTAAAGCAATTGCTGTGCAAATGGCCAATAAGATCGTACAGTATAACAACAGCCAGAAGTAGCCAATCGGCAAAAGCGATGCAATGACTCCCTCCAGTTCTCCGAAATTCACCAACAACGGTTCAATGAAACCAACGACGTTCAAAGATGAGTTAAGGATTTGTCCGATGAAGAAGATGATTCCGATAGCTCCACCGAACTCGGGGCCAAGCGACCGCGAGATCATGTAATAAGCTCCACCACCTTTAACAGTACCGTTTGTAGATATAGCACTAATAGACATTGTGGTGAGGATATCAATGGTGTATGAGAGTATTAACAAGAAGAATGTTCCGAAGATACCCATTTGGCCAATGATGAAGCCAAATCTTAAGAACATCAAAATCGATAGCACATTAAGCGACGTTGGGAGAAACACACCTTCGAAGGTACCCAATTTGGAGCTTTCTTCGACCTTGGATGCTCTTTTCTTCTTCGAAGACCCATTTTTGACTTTGGCTGCTACTTTGGTTGTAAGCAAGGATTTGGCATCGGTATTCACTAGGAGCGAAGATTCGTGGTATTTTCGAGCGCCTGACGACGCAGGTCCGAGACTAGTCGACATGCAAGGCTACTGAGTCCCTTTCTGGCGATTTTCGGTACAGCGCTTGCAAGCAATGAGGACAGATGAAGAACAGTAGCAATAGAAGTGGTAAAGAAACAAACGTCGCTATCGTAAAATGTGAGGGCAGATTTTACAGCAGATCAGAAAATGAGAAGGAGCGAAAAAAGATAATTGAATGAGGAGAGTGAGTAGTGCGGTAGGGGTTTAATGTGAGCTTATCTGTTTAATTAGATTAGTGTTTATTAGTATGGGCTTAGTGGCAGATGGAATGGGATACGGGAAATTAGAGAGGAGGATATTAGAGATTGTGAGGGTGAAATTAGTGAGAATGAAATTAGTGAGGGTGAGATTAGTGAAGCTTGAGATTGGTGAAACTTGGGAATCAGTGCAGTGGAGACTGAGGGAAATTGGAGTGGAGGTGGAAAGATACAGAGGAAGAAGGAAAAGAGGGGAACGATAGGGTCACAAGGCGAGTAGAGACTAAGTGGTAGAGACTAAGTTGGAAGGGTGAAATAAGAGTAAAAGAAGAAGAATAAGAAAAAGTAATAGTATTGAAGAGAAAGGAGGGTCCAGCGACTCGCTGCCGTCTGGTGAATAGTATGAGCAAACGGTCCGAAGTTAATATTGGATGAGCCGACAATGTGGGATTTTAACAAAAGTATTGTAATGCAAACCAAGAGGATAGAGTCAATCATCTAACCGAAGACTGCAATTAAGAGAAGATATTGACTGTTAGTTCGACACACATGAAGAATGTTCTCTCTACGGCATACAGTTAGCATTAGGCTTAGAGAACCTTCGATGCGCCAGTGAGAAGGTTACATAGGTTAAGAATGGAGACGGTTGTCGTCTAGTCCCTACCAAAGACTCCAAATACACCATTTTAAGCCCTTATTATAATGCAATATGAGAGTATCATTGGTAAGTACCAAGATCCACACGAAGATGTGTCTACTCCAGCAAAAAGATCTGGAACAGCCTAGTCGCAAGAAAATGGATGGCTGCGAAAGTCTTCTGACGCACCATTGAGCATAGAGTCTAGAAACAGGGGAAACGAGGATAGAGTTCCTTCATTCCCTAACCTTGCTTTGTCAACACATACTTGCTGCCTTTCAAGTCTTATTCTTCGAATCCTCGGTCATCCTTCTACATTATCGTATTCGTATATTCACCCTTCTGTTTTCAACCGCGGTCAACCCGCTTCCACTGTAGAAGTAAATTGCATTGATGTTACAAACGTGCTTGAATAGTCCTAAAGCATACCACGTACACAAAATAATCAAAGGCTCCACAAAAACAGGCAACAAATACTACTTGCATTACCGATATTGAAATTCCAGAGTTTAGAGCTACAGCACGAGATGGTGTTATCTCTTCTGATGATGACATCAAGTAATTATGTTTGATTACGTCATCGCCAAGATTCATCTGAATATCTGGAGATCCAGAGAAGAAACAGTCCAGCCCCGAGGAGAGTGGCATAGCTTGGGTTGATACTATATTGCACCTTTAGTGACCTGGAGTTGAATTATATATTAAATGATCGTATAGTGTTGCGCCACAAGATTTTGCAAAGAGCTAATATAGGAAATCCAGATACAATTACACTTTGGGTGCAACGCAACTTGTTATAGACCAAAAGTTGTGCCACTTTAAATTAGATAGGGGTAATCCAGATCGGACTTGCTTCTACTTTGATTATCCTGTTATCGGAGGGACGTGTCTATTCGGAGTGGCCCAGCACCTTAATGGGGTATGTTGACACCACCGGACACCACCCCAGTGATAAATAGTATAGATACATGAATTATAATTTGGATGCAGATATCAGAATTTAAGAGGTATTGCTTATCGCCACAACCCCGATTCGTAGAAAGAGTCATAACTAGTAGTCCTAACACTAGAAATCGTCGTATACTTTTTTGACTTCTCACCAACAAACTGAACCGTGCCGAATTGCCCCAAAATTTGGAATTTTTTGCAGTTAACGCTCGGCTGGTGGTTCCAATACGGCGAGCCCAGTCTGAGGGAGACATCTTCGTCGTACCCCTAATCTGCCACAACTTTTCTACTACGTAATTGTACTCTAACGACTATTCATCTCAACAAGCAAAAGCCAAAGCCACTGCATTCTCAACAATCTCGTAAAATCTCAACATCTCAGGCTGCCACCCCAACCATCTTCCTCACTCTTTCCATTCTTTTCGGCTCCTTGTACCTCGCTACGCCATCACGCTCTGTTCTCTACAGTCACCTGATTTCACTTTCCCTTTCGCGGCCACGAAAATTTTTTTTCTCTGTACTCTTCTTGGTCGTAGCAGTCATTCTGTGCGCACTAAGACAATCCGGAACTCACCTTTGCCATCCGGATATTTCCTGCTGTAAAAGTGCTGTAAAAGAATAGACACCACTATCTGTTTATAGGAGAAATCGTATAATCACCCCGTTGACAAGATTAGAATTCTTGTAACAGGTATATAATACGAGCCGTACCCGAGGAATCAGCCATCGGTTTTCGATTTAGATAAAAAACGACGTTTTGCTTGCAAACTCCACAAAGAACTAGCCGCCGTCCCATCGTACGAGAAGAAGAAGAATAAGCATAAGAACATAATAGAAGATCGTTAGAGATTGTTAGATATAGTAGAGTTATACCGTTATCCTGTTGACTTATTGACTTATTGACTTGTTATCTTGTTACGCTATTGCTTACTATTGGTACTTTAATTCTGCAATACTTTAATTCCCATTATACTCTTAGTGGTCTACAATTATTACGGCTCCATTGTTATTTGTTTCACTGAACTTACTTCAAATTATTTGAATCCTAATACTATCTTGTTTATATTTCAAAATGTTCAGAATCGTCACATCCAACGCCCAGCAGACGTTCAAACCAACTCTCTTGACAAAAGTCAGAAGCAACATCGGAACTCTCACTGCTCCTCCAACCACAGCTAATGTTCCTTCCAATTCAACCGCAAACTTCCCATCTTCCTCAAAGATCTTGAACAACACCCAATTTGTTAGACAACAGTCATCCGTAGACTTCTCCAACAAAAAGGCATACCCGGATGACTTTTTCAGAGCATCCAAAACATCTAAAGCCTCGAACCGTTCGTTCTCTGCTCCTGACCATGAAACAAAGGGCAAGTTGAATCATTTTAAGGAGTTGCTAGTGACAGGTAACCAAAAGCTTCGTGGTATCAATAGGCAAGAAGCAAGAGCGTTTTACTCAACTCTTCAAAGCTTGACACAAATGCTCGAAGATCCTCTCTTGAGAAAGCACATTAACATTGACCTCCTTCACCAATATTCGCTCTTGTTACACAGTGCTATCTTTTCTTCGAGAACAAATCGTTTGGCAGAGAAGAGAAACAGAGATAAGGATGAATACAACGCCACAAGTTACACTGATGAGGTCATCTTAAGAGGTTCTGTCTTGAACTTTGCCCAGTTAGTAGAAGCTGGCGAGTTTAAGCATTGTTTCAACGATAAAATTCTTCAGTACTTGCTCTACAGTATGTTTCAATTTAGATTCAACACTGAGGCATTGAACTTGTGGGAAAACGGTGTCAACGATAGTGAAACTGGAAGTACCTACCTTCGACCACTCGTTTTAGCTACGGTATTACCAAGAGCTTTTGAGCTCAAGAGATTCACCTACGAAGAAGTTTTGCACATCTACGAATTGAATACAAAAAAGGACCAATACCCACATCACACTTTAGTTACTGCCATGGGTAAAATTTCGATCCACGCCGGTGACTATTCAAGAGCTTTGGACTTCCTTGAGCGTTTGTTAGAGAAATATGATGAGAGTCCAACTGGTTTGAAGCTTGCTTCTTTAAGTGACTTGCACTTGTCATTTATCGGTGACTGTAAGGAAATTGCTATTGCTAAGCATTTCTTTGATAAGGTAATTGAAGACGAATTACCTTACAAAGTCCTTTTGAAGGTTCCTTACATCACTTCACTTTTGGACAACGCTTTGCAGAGCAATTCTTTGGAAGATGTTACTTACTTCTGGAAGAATTCGATTGCATACTACGTAAAGACCCGCCAGCAATTGAACTCTCGTTATTCCCTTCTCAATAACAAGTTTTTTGAGATTTTCTTCCAGGCCTATCCTGAGTTGAATGAAGAATCGTTTGGCAAATTACGTGAATTCATATCGTTCTACGCACACACAAAGCCTCTTGACGAAACATTTTTGAACACCATTATAACTCATTATTCTTGGAAGCAAAAGGAGGTGTTGGACCAAATTATGGAAAACTACGACGTTTACAGTGTTGAAAGAACACCAGTTTCTCACCGTATTTGTCTCAAAAAGACTGGCCAATATGCTGATTACACAAATGAGGAGATCTTAGCCAAGTGGAATGAGAGTTTGAAATGCTTGGATAGTTCCAAATATTTCTACATTCCTAATGCCGACTGGTCAGCTCTTCGTGATGCAACAATTTATTCTGTTGTTCCCGAAAAGAGAACTGGTTTATACTATGCCATTCTTCATGCTTACAAGAATTACATGCAAGATGGTAGGGCTTGTGTCAAATTTGTCAGTAACTGGACCAAGAGACCAGCATACCTTGAGGATATTGCCAAGATCACACTTGACTCCAACTTCAAACCTATAGTCGATATCGAGGTCCCATTATTTAAGAACTTAAAGGAAAATGTGGATTATTCAAATGCCACCAGAGACCTCGCTATCTCAGCCACCGAAGCAAAACTTAGAGTCTAAATAAAAAGACGGGAGACATCCCGATGGAAGACTAATTTTCACGAATACTAATGGTACATTATAAAATTGCTAATACATGTATATAGACTAACTCATGGGTATTTATATAATATCACACTTAATTCACGTTTTTGGATTTCAGAGTCATGTGGCCCTTGCCCGTCTCTGGAAGTCACCATTTTATTACGAACTGCAATGACGTAGACAGTGCATCCCTTCATGCCTAATCGTGGTTACTTGCACAAACTTCAGGAAATACACATTACTGGAGCTCTTTGCCGTTGATGAGTTCGATTTTGACACAACTTCCTTACATGCAGCCAAAAATATTGCCCATTGCAATCCTAACATAGTGTATGGCAACGATCGAATACTTTCGTTCTCTTGCAATCAACTTTTTGTTATATTCACCATATTAAAGTTTCGTAAATCTGTATTTTTAGTGTAATCTTGCATGCACTCGCGTTTGTAGCTTTTCGTGCGAGCTGTACCTATGGATCTCAGGTTAGTGCTTTTTCGAAAATTAGCTTATTTGCAGTTATACGTCCAATTGAATATAACTAATTTATATAAGAGAAAAGTATCTTCATTTCAATTCGGAGGTAAAATGTAAAGTATGAAGGAATGAATATTCATCACGTCATAGGATATCAATCGGAAACACGCAATTCGCAGTATTCTTTGAATAGATAATTAGAGCATTTAGACAAAAACAGATTATAAGACATCAAGTCTTCTGTTTTAGAATAATGCCTGTCTATACTCTTAGGGTCGCCATTAAGGAACTTCAAAATGTGGCTCAAGAAACCACGAACGTGAACAACTTTAACCATCTCGTCAGCTTCAGATAATGTGACTGCCATAACATCTTCTACACCTCTTGCTCCAAATGAGAATTCAGACTTGTCGATGAAGTCCCATGAAGCAAGGGAACTGGACGTAAGTATACTTCTAGCATTGTCACATCTGTTCTCCAGATTGATAACAATCCAAAGCTCAGGTTCAATGTTAAAGTCGAGGAGTGTCGTGACGTAATCAAAACTAAAATCTCCCTCTTTGTCAATAGGACGAGATATAAGTACACCATTAGGACGATTCACTTCCCTGGCGCAACCGCAATCTCCATTATGTGTACGAGCAAATCCAAACCAGTATTTTCTAGTTTTTGCCAAGTGTAATGGTAGGACATTATCGGGAATCTGGGCTAAATTAGAGCCACCTCTCAAGGCGCCTACTTCATTCTTAGCATGCGTTTCTGGCTCAAAGAAGTCGGGACCCGTAATCTTCTTGCACTCTCCTGACTCGATGCTACATTTAAGTACACGGAAGGGGGAAAATGTATAGATGAAGTTGATGAAATTTTTGTCGTCGTCCATGAAAGGAGCCCAGCTCTTATCTTGTAACTTCGGAACAGTATCTTCGACGGTGAATCGAACAGTCTTCCTTATATCAGTAAATGGTCGGTACACATGCATTGCTTGCTTGTACATAATTTGCCTGCTTCTTTGAGCATATATTATGACAGGTTCCTGATCCACCTTTCCTGTTTTAGGATTCTTATAATCTCTTAAAACAACTTTCGGATCTTCAGGTCCTAGATACGTGACTTCGGCCTGATGGTCCACATCAGCGGGCAAAATGGAAGGGAAAATCAAATCCATATGGTCAAACTTGTACCTTAACTGGTTCCAATCTCTATCATACACTTCTCCGTATAAAAACAGGATAGTAGACCTATGACGGGAACCGAAAGCGCTGTAAATCACTCTACTAACCATGAAGTAGACTTCATATTTGTCCAACCATACGGCAGACCCTGTGACCTTGTGCCACTTATGCTTCAAAATATCCTGTTCTGTTTGCATGAGGTCATCTTCGAAGCAGTACTTCAAGGGGGGATAGGAGCCATCTTCATATAACTTCTTTGCCATATCTCTAATGAATTTCTTCTCGTGGGGATAGTTAAGTTTCTTGGTGGTAGATACACTAACCGCCTTACGATCTATATATTGACATTCAGAACAGTCGTTCTTGTGACTTCCTTCAAATGTTGAGAAACCCAGGATGTCTATCTTCTCGAATCGTCTTCCTGTTATCTTGGGTGAAATAGGCGAAGAAAGTAGATTGAAAGTGTGGGGTCCCGATAAGTTATAGTTCCCAGAACTTCCAGACCAGTTCAGGATCACTTTATACCAAACGGTGACATTTAACAAGATAAGGAGAACGTATCCTACTGTTGGAAGTACATTCTTGGAATGTGTACTTAGGTTTCGTGATAACGACTGCTTTTTGATCTTGTATTTTCGAGTGATGAACACTGTCAAGGGTGTGATAACGGCTGCTAAAAACACGTACAACGCGTTTGAATTTTCGTCCGAAGAAGCCATTGGTATTCCGACTTCAACTGGACCTCTTTAGCTGTACTTGGAAAGAAGTAGCTAAGAACTATCTCTAAAATAACTATGGCTAGCAAACATTGGTAAGACAGCTGATGACAAGAGTAATGCTGTAGAAGTCGGCCTGCACTTTTATTTTTAAGGCGGAATAATGCAGATGATAAAACTCACATCAGTTTAACATTATTTTTTTCGGGTGCTCACATGCTCCATTTACGGGAGCATTCCGTACAGACGACCCTGTTCCCTTACTTAATCGGGAGTTGGGCTTGGTGTAGTTTGGGGACACAAGAAATCCTTAGAAGAATGGTTCTAGATTGGATTTGGCTTAGCATTGATAGTGGCTCGGAAAGGGAAAGAAATTTCCACATTCGTAGTTACGTCTTGGATTCAGAATTAGCATGTGCTCATTGGAGTGCCAGAGACAACGGTTAGCGATAGTGCTTTGAACATCGTGTTAAAAGAGAGGTGTTAGCGGCAAGATTGCAAAATTGCTAGATGCACCCATTTTTGAATCAAGTGTTTCCTTAATCGTAGTAACACCGTCTAACTTTGAGAGCCATCTCTAGGCATGCTTGCCAGAGCCCCAGAATTCCCACCTATTACAATGTACTTAGTTTAGACGCGAGATGAATCGATAGCTAATCTTGAAACGAGAGCGTCGTACAGAAAAGGATTTATTAGTACTGCAATGATCAATAGATAAAAAAGTGATGTAATATTCTAAATTGCACCAGGCAATCGTCTGACATTGGTTATTATCAGTTGCTTATTCTACTTACAAGATAAAAGACTCCATACTAGCATCTTCTAGATTTCATAATAACGGAGTCCATTGGCATCCCAATATCTGGAACAATAAACATCAACCAATGAAGAAGCACACTTGCACAACAAGTGACTTTCATCTGACAAGACCTTCGACAGAATGGCATAATGAGTGTCAAGGTTCACGTCTTTATTGTTTAGGATTGAAAGAATATGTTTGAGCCATCCTTTCATATATACTATTTTGTTCGTTCTATCAGATTCTGAGAATGTCACTGCCATTATATCTTCTTGTGTTGTACTTCCATCCTTATTAGTAACCAGGGCAAAGTCCCAGTAGGCGATGGAGTTTGGAATGAGAACACTCATTGTCTCATCGTGTCTGACAACACCGAACCAGGTGGCAGGCTCGAAATTGAAGTCAATGAATGATGAGATATAATCAATGCTGTATTTACTTTCAGATCCGATCTCTTTAGAAAGAACGAACGCGTGTGGTCTGTATAAGTGCCTTCTGGGGTCTTCGCTCCTCGAACGTCCTAATCCCAACCAATACTTTCGTGATTTCATCTCTGCTGGTAGCAAGCTTTGTGGTATACGCATTAGACTCGTTCCTCCTCTAAGATTTGCCACTTGGTTGAGGACGCCAACATCCATGTACTCAGGGCCGAATGTCTTACTACATAATCCTGAGTCCATCCTACATTTTAGGATCCTTAGAGGCTCAAAATTGTAGAGGAAATAGATATGCTTGTAGTCGTTATCCTCAAAAAATGGAGACCAATTCTTCTCTTGTAGTCTCCTAACTGACTTCTCTATAGCCAATTCCGTGGTGATCTTCGGCGTTGTAAACGGACGATAGAAGAACATAGCCCTCCTCCAGTTAGTTTTGACCAAAGACTCGTTGAAGATAACCAATGGCTCTGCCTCTATCTTTTTCTTCTTTTCATCATAATACTTTCTGAGAACAACACGAGGGTCCTCGGGACCAGCTTGCATACGATTCACCATATGGATATCTATCTCAATAGGAAGAATTGCAGGAAAGACCATTTCGGCATTTGGGAACTTGTAATCCTTCATTTCTTTCCAGTCCCTGTCAAACACTTGAGCGTAAAGTATCAGAATACTAGGATTGACACGGTCGCCTTTCCTTGCATACACCACTCTGCTTACATAGAAGTACACTTGTTCGGTGTCCATCCATACTGCTGAGCCAGAGAACTGGAACCATCTGCTCTTGAGAATAAACTCCTCTGTTTCATGTTCTTCATCTAGGAAACATTCACTTACCACTGGGTAAGTTCCCTCGTCCAAGACTTTCCTAGCCAAATCTCGAACCTCTTTCAAGGTGTGGTCATGATTAAGATTCATAGGATACGACACTGTTATGGTGTCGTTGTCATATTCACGGACTTCATCACACAGAGATGTAGCAGCATCTATGTCCTTCCCAATGGCATGGTAGTAAGGTACCTCTAACGGCTCAAACTCGACGTCATCTAAGATGGAGCTAATCGGTGATGACCGAAGTCCGAATGACAATTGTGGTGACCCTTGCTTCCATGAAAACGTCTTCTTCCCAAATACAAACGCATAAGCACCCAAACACAACAATAAGGGCACTACGAACTTTATAAGCCACGATCTAATGGTGCTATTTTCATCGTCGATATAGCTATTATGTTGAAGCTTTTTCGGTTTTGCTTTTGATTTCGGTGGCATTTCGAAAGTCGATTGTTCTTTATTGTTAGAGAAAGACGAGACGAACTTCACTACCAGCAGTGTTATCGATGCTCACTTCAATCTCGATAAACAAGCCACGTCATATATAGGCATTTATCGCAGACGAATGCATGTTTGCATTTGATGGAAAACCAGCAACCAAAAATAACTCGAGAAATGGCTAATATTTTTAAGGCCCCACCAAAAAGGCTACAGTTTGCGAAAAAAAAGAATGCACCGACGCCAAGGGAAATGAGACCCTGACGAATTAATAGGACCATATGATTGATACCAGAAACGGAAATGGGAACTGTGCACAGTCACTGTATTTACGGTAGAGAGTTTGAAGTTTGAAGTTAGGAAGTGATGTAATGACATTGAGTATGTATGAGAGTATGAGACGGTCACATAGTTGGTGGGCAAAAGCCGTAGATTCTTTGGCTGACGCGCCGTGCTGTGCTGCCTGAATTTTCAGCTAAACAAGAGGTTTTAAACAGATTGTGCGTACTTTGTAGAATATTTGCAAAATGGTTGGAACAAGGTGTTTATGATACAAGTAAGAACAGCTTGATATGAAACAATGAAAGTAGCGGACAATGTCAATGAATCCCATTTTAGAAAATCATGCTTAGAGAGTAACAATCCTCTTGATTGAACGAAAAGTTGACTATTATTGGTTAAAATAGTTCTGGAACACTCGTTGTGGACCAGGAAGACGTTTTGCCCTAAATGTACTGGTTTCTAAGAACGAATCTTCGAAAAATACGAGATCCTGTTTGGTCTGGTTCCATTTTCACAAATACACCAATTGTCTCTTCGTTTTCAAGACAGGTGTGTGGTAGCCGTCCCCTCCAATGGTATGGTTCAATGTCTTCCTAAGCTTATCTCTGAGGCTATAAAGCTTTCCCCACAAGGGGAATAGTAGATTATGCGAAGATTCACCAATCTACCTTTTCTTTAAATGACGCTGGAAAGGCAGACGGATATTGAAGGACTTCCCCCAATTAGGAAATATGATAGAGATATCTATAAGCAAGAAGAGAAAGTTACCACGTTGGTTTCAAGTTTTAAAAGGTTGTCCCATGGAGATGTACGAAACCCCAGTTTTCTTGCCTTTGACTTCATCGGAAAGCTCGTAGAAGCACCGGCCCGCTCCGTCTCAAGAATTGAAAGGGGGTCTATGAGAATACTGATAATTTTGATATTTTTCAGATCACATATACCAATATGGAATCTATATAATCTGGCTCGGATTATTTAAAGAGATCTTGCAACTGTGGAGCCAAATCTTTCTAGTATTGGGAGTTTACGAGGACTAAAATAAGCGCTAAAAATATGCTGCACCTATTAATGTATCTCACAGGCTGTCTATATTGTTTGTTTTGGTGCCAGGAAGCTTCTGAGTCTAGGTGTCGTTACCAATTGCTCTAAAAGTTCAATGGCGAGAGATAAGGCGAACAATGGTGTTTCAAAGATGCTGAGCCCTCGTCAAGGAATGAGTTAGTGCAGAGTGCGTTTTATACTTCAATTATGTACCTGCTCAGAAGCATGTGTGAGTTGGCCGTTAAGCCTCGTTTGCACCATGTTACAATATGAATCAAAGATACGAGAAATGTATGAGTACGAATACCAATTCTTGTATTATAAGCGGGTCTTAAGCGCAGTTGCAGCCAGTTCACCTCCATACTGTATTCGACCTAGACTTGCTAATGCCGTGATAATATTGTCCAAGTAGCGTACAATAATAAAAGGAAAATTACCCCCGATATAATATCTTCAACAATCAACTGATGCTGCCTGGTGATTGCCATGAAAATAAAAAAAGGAACAAGACAGTACAAGAACGGCATACGGTCTTATTTATGAGCACGATTACGAACCTTCGGGCCATCTAATTAACATGAACTAACCAGAAGCAGCCTCTTATAATTTTCACCATTTCTGCCCCTATCTCTGGCAGCCTTCACTAACAATCCCCAGACACCTGCACATGGATCATCTCTCCACACAATGATTTCTACTCAAAGTTCCCTGCTTACAGCATTGATGTCTTGTCGAAGAGTGTATTTGACATAGACATCAATTGGGTTGTGAAACGCCAACAACCGAAGTAAAGAGCATACAGCGACTGGTTCTTACAAAACAAAAACAGTGTTTTGGATGGAAAATGGGTTGTTGTGCCTCGAAACCAGAGGAGAACAAGTATATACCGCTTAAAACCACCACAGGCAGATCCCGACTCGCTACTACCACTCAGAGATTGGGCACAAACGATGAGACAGCAGAGGTAAAACAAGGAGTTGCTGGTGCCACGAAAAAAGAGCTTTCAGAGAAGTCACAGTCGAGCTCCAATATCCTAGGCGGTTCCGAAGGAGAGAAACCTACAGACGATAAGAGAAACTTATCTTCCAGAGAAGCCGCAAAAAGGGCAGCAGAAGAGAGGTACCAAAAGAACCAAGAGCAGCTCAAAGAAAGCAAGGACAAGTTGAAGACGATGTCGCAGCTATCCAAGAGCGAGAAGGGTCTTGCATAGGAATAACGATGAAGTATGACATTGTTATATTATACTACTCGATGTGTGGTATACTACATATATAGGAGACAATATAAATCCAGATAGTTTTAGCGAACGAAACTAAAAGAAGCCGCATGTATCACCAATATAAACAATATAGAGGAAATACTAGATAGCAACAAATACTAACCAGTTGTAAGCTAAGCGAACTCACTCACTCTCACACAGCAACAAACGCCTCTGGAGTTTGTGGTTCGCTGCATATCTTGTAGATGACACATGTACAGTATTGTACTAAAAAGAGTTGCCATCCTATTCTGAAACATTAATTGACCACTCTCTTCTTTATCAAATATGTCCAAAGTGAAGGCGAAGTACACCAGTCGATCGGGCTCTTTCTTTGCAGAGGAGAAACAAAAGCTTATCTCCCTATTAGAGGTGCCGTTATTGGAGCTAGTACTAACACACCTTCCACATCACCAGATCACCACCGAGGCAGAAGATGATCTTTGGGAGATAATAGCAATCAACTTGAACAACCAACAGTTCATAAGGACAATGGAAGAAACCGATAGAGAGAAGCACCTCGAAGAATTGCCGACTCTCAATGGATTATTCGTCAAGGAAATATACAACGATCTCTACAAAAAGTTCATTTCTAATTTATCATTCTACGGAAGCAACCATCCAAGCCAACCTCCGTATCAAGTAGAGGATGAGATATTGAAACGAAAATTTGACCTGAAGTCGAGCTTCCTACTCTTCGAATTGTACCGCTTACGAAGCCTTGGAGCAGAGACTCTTGCCAAAATCAGCAGAGAGAGGTACGAAGAGCAACAGCGAAAGGCGTTTTTTGACAAGAAGCCTAAACGGAGAAGTTTTAATGTCACCGATGGGCAGTATATCACAATCGAAGATGTTGATGGTACCAATGGCAAGAACGGGGAAACTAGTGAAGGTGGTGAGGAAGAGGAATTAAGTACGAAGAAATCGCTTGAGGTTCACAGGGCTGAACTGCTCGAGAAGCAATTAGAGGTGCTAAAGAAAGAGTTGGTTAAGCAAAAGAAGAAGCAAGAGCAGATTGCAAGGGAGAATGCCTCCCTTTTAGAGTTGAACCATGAATTGGTACTACAGCTCAAGGAATCGGAATCTGGTTTAAGGACTAGAGGGGGAATGCCTTGATGGCGAAACGGATTTCATGGAGTATCGTCGTCATAGGAAAGCACATTAATACTGTAGAAGAACACGATACCAAGAATGCTGAAGCAGCATAGCCTGCCTATTCCCACGGATTGGTATATATATAATTAGAGTAAAATGATGGTCAAGTAAAATGAAGAGTTAATAGTCACAAGATAGCACTGTGCCTCCTAATAAATAAAAAACTGTGACTCTAGGAATTTCAGCTCAGAATGATGAAAGAGACGATTGACAAAGCTACTGGAACGGGAAAATGACACAGAAACTTAAGTAAGTCACATTGAATGCTGTCACAGTTATAGTTTTTCCATTGGATGTTGCAACTCAAATGTATTTTATTATTCGCTTATCTGTTCTCGCTTAACTTTTCATTGCTATAGATGTTTCACAGTAAGAAATATTTAAATTACTTGAATAACTGGAATACAAGCAACATTGCCAAACTTCTTACTATTCATGTGTGAGTAAAAGTGATGTTGTGATTAGGAATCTTCATTGTAATCGTTCTAATTGGAACTTTCACTTACGTTGACTGCCTCTCCGCTATAGCAACTTCTAACTAGCTAACTTAACAAATGCACTCACTAATGACAATATACACCAACTTTAAAGTATCGATTTTCCCTCATGTATGGCTCTTAACTTACATTTCTCTCTTCGCTACAAGATCTTCTCAACCACCATATTGTCTCCTCCTATCAAACTACCACCACTATTACCTACTGCAACTACCCACTACTTAACTACTGCTTAACTAAGGCTTAACCACTGCTCTACTGCTTAACTATGGGCCACTCAATACACCCACACCGCACTACAACAACTACAATCAACCAACTCAACATCTCCTGCACACATTGCTCCCTCCAAACTAATAAAACTTACAGCCATTAAATAACTAACCGCTGAAGCATTTACATCCAGTGTTCTTTCTGTGCAACAGTGATAAGTTTCCCAAATTACCTAGTTGACGCGATGGATTCGAGCTCCAAAGTCCCTCTTTCTCACTCGTTGTGGTCCCCCCACGATACCGTGAAAGATGCCGCGGAATCACTTGGGATAAACCTCCCTGAAGAGGCAGCTAAGAACCTAGCAATGGACGTCGAATACAGAATCCACGAGATCCTCGAAACCGCCATCAAATTCATGAGACACTCCAAGAGAAAGCTCTTGATGACAACAGACGTGAATAACGCGCTTAAGGTGCTTAACATAGAACCGCTCTACGGCTACGATAACTCACAGCCATTAGTATTCAAAGAAGCTCTTGTGGGTGCTGGCGGTCAAACACTTTATTACATAGACGACAACGAAATCGAATTCGAGAAGTTGATCAACCAAGAGCTCCCCAAAGTACCTAGACAGACCACGTTTACTGCCCACTGGTTGGCTATAGAAGGTGTCCAGCCCATGGTGCCTCAAAACCCACTTCCAGCAGAAATCAAGAGCTTGCCTCCAATTATCAGAGGAGCTACCCTGTCAATGCTTGGAAATGATATACTTACATTGGGCCAAAGTGGCGACAATAAAGACTCTGCACAAGGTTCTTCAGCAACATCAAAGGATAAGAAAGCGACAGAAAAGGAATCTGAAGTCAAACCTTTGGTTAAGCATGTTCTTTCCAAAGAACTCAAATTATATTTTGATAAGGTTGTCGAAGTGCTTATTTCAACAGATCCAGAAAAGGAGAATTTGCGGGATGCAGCATTGAATTCATTGAAAAACGATCCTGGCTTACACCAGTTAGTCCCATATTTCATTCAATTTGTTGCAGAACAAATCACCAACCAGCTCAGAAACATTGAAATCCTTTCTACTATGCTAGAAGTAATTTCGGCACTAGTAGACAACAAGACCATCTTCTTGGATCCATACGTTCATGCCCTTATGCCCTGCATTTTAACATTGTTGTTGGCCAAGAGAATAGGACCTATAATAAAAGATACAACTTCAAAAGAATCCCAAGACATATTAAGGTCCCAATTGGCAGTTAGAGAATTCGCAGCAATTCTTTTGGAGCACATTATTAAGGTATACGGATCATCGTATTCTACGCTTAGACCCAGAGTTACAAGGACATTGTTGCGTGCATTATTGGATTCTTCTAAACCAGTAGGAACACACTACGGTGCCCTCTTAGGATTGAAGAATATGGGAAGCGAAGTCGTAAAATTAGTCCTTGTGGGCAACTTAAAAGTTTGGTGCAACCTGGTGGTGGAAAACAGCGACAAATCAGATTATGAAAAGGACATTTTATTGTCCACTACCTTGGACATCTTGAGGAAGCTTAAGATTGCGGTGCCACAAGATGAAAGCCAAATGGAAGTCGATGAGGAAGGATTCTCAGAGGAAGTGAAGACTAAGTTGAACGACTCCATTGGTGAGACCCTTGCTGAGATCGTATTAGACCAGGATGATGCTAAGGACATTGTTAGAGGTTTATTCTTCGGAGAAGCTGTGGTATAGTATTAACTTGTGACCACTACTGCAGTGGATGTATTAAATACGTGTATATTATTAATGTATCTTTAGCTAAGCTCAGGTTTATGTAATGGGACATTGCCGTTTCACATTATGCTACCATTATCTTGGGTTCTTCTTCTGTTTGGCGTAAGTTCGTATAGTTTTGGTAATAGCTTTAGGTGAGAGAAACCCATCATCTGAATCCTCGGAATAAGCTTCCTCTTCAATAATTGCATCATTATTTGAAAAGACAGTGTTTCTAATCTCTGGCGACAGCTCAATAACCGACTCTTTGATTTCACTAGTCAGCCTTTCAATCCGATCCATTTGCATTGGAGAGCCATCCCACCTAGTGCTGTAAAAGGGAGAGTCATGAACGGATATAGGTTCTCCAGGCTTGGCCCTTCTGCGAGACTTAGAGTTAGGATTGCTTCCATCACCAGAAGCATCGTCTTTACGTGCCGGAGTTCTCTGTACGCTAACTTCTGGCGTTGTTATTGACGTGCGAATGGCAGCAGTCGCTACCGTGGAAGGCGATTTCGAAATTGGGCTCGACATGATTGGGTTTGGCTGATCAACAGTTAAGGAAGCACTCAATAGTCTTTCTGATACAGATTTCTGTTTCCTCACAGTGCTTACAGGAATAATCATCTCCTTCGAATTAGGACGAACAAACTTATCCTCTGGGGTCTTCATAGCTTGGCTTACATCTATCACTCTTACTGAATTATGAGGAGTTGATTCAACTTGAGATATAGCATGGTCCAAGGTAGCATTAACAGCAGAGATGGTTGAAGCACTCGAAGTTTCCTTTCTTGACAGAGGAGTAGCGTCTATCTGTATTCCAGGTAGCAGAGAAATAGATTTACTCTTCATTGGAGTAGCCAAAATCTGCGTCTGTGATTGTAGACGAGATTGAGACATGTTCTTGCTCTTAATTTTCTTTGAGTTACCGAATATAAACGAAGGTCCCTCGTGAGTGTTAGATTTGTCCGAAAGACTCTTCAGTCGCATAGCGAGAGATGTATTTCCAGAAGGATTTGCTTCTGATATGGACTTTTGACTATTACTAACAGACATGTCAACTAATCTCTTTTTGAAGTTTTTCGACGAGAGGTTGGAAGATGATCTCTTTAGTGAAAAGGCTGGCATGAGGTCATACTCTTCTGATAACCCAGAAGTAGAAGCCTTGTCTAATTTAGGCACTTTACGTGTCAAGACGACTTTATTGTATTTAGATCTCCTCTTCATTCCAGGTTGTTCTTGAGCGTCCTTGGCCATGTTTTCTAAAGGCGTGGCCAATTCTTCCTCTGGAGGGGATTGACCTCTGCTGGTCAACTTTTTCTCGGCTTTATTCTTGACAATTTTGAGGTTCAGATCCTTCACTTTATCCACAACATACTTGACTATCTCAGGCAATTTCTTATTGAAGTACGGAACTAGCACGTACGCAAGAAATGATATCGAACTATCGTTTTTCTGGTTCTGAGCTCTTCCAAGTAGCATATCCCATAATCCCATTCTGTCCACTATAGAATTAAGGGTCTTATATAATGTGTATTGGTCAACAATCGCAACATCAGCTTTGATGTCCCTTTGTGCATCTGATACATTAACTCCCATTCCCAAGAAAGTAGGGATGATTTTCTTTTTCGTTTTAGACTTCTTCTTACGAACAAGAGACGATTTTGCTTCTTTGCTCTTCTTTTCTTCTTCCTTCTTTTGCTTCTTAGCATTCTTGCCCAAAAAGCTGCCCTCATCTATCTCCCATGCAAGTAGCACCTCGAAAAGAATGATGGTCTGTAATTGAGATTCTCTCATTTTTAATTCAAGCACTAATCTCTGCAATGCCCTCTCGTTGGAATCGTCAGCGGCATTCGTCTTTGGTTCCGTTGTCTCCGACTCTTTATTCAGTACTTGTACATTTGTATTGTTCTCTCCAGCTAGTATTCCATTTACTAGACTTCTGTGCTTATCCAAAAATTCACTTTGGCTTTCTATTTCATAAGGATCTGTTATTACCAGTTTGTCATTACCGTGTATCATCTTTAAAAGACCAAATCGACCTTGATGTCGTATGTCCATTTGGTCTATTGGTAAAAAGAGTTTCTCCAATATCGAAATTACAGTCCCATTGTCGTTGGCACACAAATTTCTGAACCTAGTAAGTGCTGTCTTTGGAAAGTAGTTCAATGGAGTATTGAGTGAATAAAGGGTTGAATAGTATCTCGAGTGAAGGAAGTCTGCAGGGTTTTCCGAATTTGGCGGAGAGTTTATATTCGTCAGCGACTTCGGTATCACCAAAATATCTGAGTTGCTCACTGGTGGATCCATACTAAAACTGGCCATCATATCCTCAATCTCTATAACATGCTCGTGTCTCAGTTCATCATTATCATCCGTGATGTAGACTTGATTGCTAGAATTCTCGATCAACTCTTCTATTGAATCTATCTTCGTCGGTATAAGTCCGCCATTGTTTATATTTACATTTCTATATCCCGTTCCTTGAGGAAGCCGTATTATACCGTAGTGCTTGTCTTTTATGTTAAATATCACTGCCATTTGGTGGTCTTTATCTGTTACTCTTTGTTGTATCTTAGCAAAGAAATATACCGAAATGAATGGTAGCAAGATAGAGTGAGTTTCAGAACTCAACTTGAGGATCGCTTTGCTGAGTTCCCCAGAACTATCCTCGTCGCCTACTGCTCCTTTTTCCAAAACAGAACTAGCAAAGAACGGTATTTTCAATGCTTCGTATGAAATAGAATTTATCGTTTGCAATAATGTGATCACCAAAGGGTATGAATCCTGCGATTGATGGACTTCAAACGTCAATGGAAGGTCCAAAATCACGGGAGGTACTATAGATGTACCCTCCTTGTCCTCTACAGACATTATTCGCAATTAATTTACTACAAACGTACAATTGGTAAAGATATATAAAAGTGAATTGTTAAGTATGTAGAAAGCTCGATCTCCATATTGGGAGACGTGAGTTCCGGGGATGGAGAGGAAAATTTCCGGGCATTGAACCATGGAAGAGATAAAGGGTATGGGTGGTACTATTCACCGTTAATGACGAGGAAGTATATTTTTTGAAGATCAGATCTAGACAATTGGAATAGGGTTCTAATAGCATATCGCTACATATGATATATATAACATCTATCTTTATTTAATGAAAATTACTAGAGTCCACTACTTCTTGACTTCTTAGTAGAGCTTCGCAGTGATTGATTATCTGGGCCGGATTTCTAATATACAAACGCGTCGTGATACCCGGTTCTGTCTACCGCACATACAAGAGATTGTTAGGAAGTAATAAGACTTCGAAGAAAATGCATAAGCTCTGGATGTGACGTGGGTCGTCTTAGAGAAAGAGATTGTGTAAATATTGATATACACATTAGTAACACTTCTATTGATCTCAGAGTTGTAGGGCTCTAGTTAGAAAAGTAGGTATGCTCTCTATAGAATGGTATAAAAGTAAAATCTTGTAAATAGCTTCTCTTTTGTTTTGTGACCACAATCAGATTTGCAACCATTCATCCTCGACTATGTCTGTGATAGTTGGTCTCTCCGATACTTCTCTCACAAGAATCTTGTTGATGAGCTGTAATGAAGACTTGCTAATCACATAAGGAACTCTCAAGTCTCCCTCCATAATCTCATCCACATTGTAGAATGGATTTTCTTTATACAACATAGTATATAATAGAATACCCAAAGCCCAAATATCTTGCGGTTTTCCTTCGTACTTTTCACCACGGAGCACTTCAGGCGAGGCATAATCGATTGTTCCCACGAAGACATCGAATGGTCCCAGTCTTGTATATCCCGCACTACCGAAATCAATGAGCTTAATGACACCGTTTTCATCGACAATGACATTTTCGTCCTTGATGTCTCTATGAACGATTCCATGCTTGTGAAGATGGTAGATGGAAGAAACAACCTGCTTGAATATGAACTGACATTCTAATTCAGTCAAATCCTTCTTGACTTCAATATAGTCGAAAAGGTCAATTGCTGGAGGATCACCAAAAATAGGAGTCTCGAGGTAATAGTACTTCTGGTCTTCAAAAAAGTCAACAATCCTCATGATATTAGGATGTGGCTCTGAATTGAGGAAAGCCATAATCTGGATCTCTGAGGGGATAGTTCCTAGCTTACGGTCTCTTACCCAAGTATCAACCAAAATACGCTCCTTATCTATACACTTGATGATAATCTTGTATACGGAGTCCTCGATATGCTGTGCTAAGACCACTTTTCCGTAGGCTCCTTCTCCCATGTCCTTCAAAACTTTGAATTCCGAGAACTTTTTTGTTCTTCTCTTACTTCCAACTTCTTTCGGCCAGAATTTAGAGGTCTGCATCTTCTCCTCGAGCATACTCTGCTCAATTGCTAAAATTTCTTCTTCAGAAAAAGTTCTGTACGTCTTATCAACGGCATCCATATGAATACCGTCTTTAGCAAGAGGATCTATCCCCGAGACAGAAGTAGCCTGCGTATCCTGAGATCCTTCAGAAGGAGGAACAAGACTGCTTGCTGTGAAAGTGCTGCCGTCCGAAACAACTCTCGAATCCGGCGCTCTGACAGGAAGTCCAAGGTTCAGATTAGTCCTCTCCCCAGACATCACCTTATCAAGCGAATTGTTCATATATCTAACTGGGATACCGAAGGAACCATTCTTGGGTTTTCTCGTGCTGTTTTGACGGGCAATATCAGACCGATTTGGTGTAAACTCTAGGAAATCAGACTCCTTCTCAGCAAAAAGCTTGAGCTGAGAAGGTAAATTGACATCTGAACTGTTGCGCACAGTACCTACCCTCTGGTGTCTTGTACTCTTGACACGAGCATCTATTGGCTGCTTTGCATCGAATGCCAGTATTTTTACGTGCAGCTTTGTTCTTTGCTTGGTATCAGACATGGAGGTCAACGATACGGCGGACCTATCACCCGATGATAGTGAAAGTGATGAAGTACTACTACTCAAACGATCCAATTCTTTAGAAATGTTCCGCTTTGTAGCTGAACGGGAATATGTAACCCACACAACCAATGCGTCATACGTTGAAGCTCTTACCTGAACATCGATGTAAATGGTCTTTCCATCTCTATGTAAACCCTCTATACCTCTCGAGTTAAAAAATAGCTCCTCGGCATCTTGAAGGGGCTGGTCTTGGTGCTTCAAAACGGCTTCATATTTTCTAAAAAAATGCTCTGGAAGTACGAGACCTGGTGCAAGTTTTATTGCATCAGAGTTCTCTGAAAGTCCTGTGTTCAATATTCTAGTGAAGTTGGGAATGATGTTATCAATAGACTGACCATTGAGAGCTTCTGAAGACCGCCCGAACATATTCTTAGCAATAGCGTTATTACATGATAGTATATGATAGTTATCGGTGCTGATGACAAAGATACCTGCTATGTATGGCATCGAATGAACTTTCAATTTGATTTCATACCTCTCCAGATTGATTTCAAGAGGGTTTGAGGTCACCGCACAAGGTATGTTTTCATTCTCTTTGAATTGAAGGGTATAGTAACGAGTTCGATTGATGAATGCACTGTCAGAAACATCCTGAGAGTCAAAGTAAGAAGGATCAATATCATCGTCTTCATCTAATTGCATTGGACTAGTATCTGTCGTGTTGGTGGAAGATAATGAGTCTGATTGAGGAGAAGTCCCGTGTCTTAACTCGTAATCAAGTGATTCGGATATGTCGCTCAAACGCTCAAATATCAGGGTATCGAATCCGTCAATGAGCTTACCAGCAATTTCGTTGATAGAGTCGATGTTGTAGGAAATAGAGTTTGGGGTGGTTGGAGTGATAGGAGTATACAAATTATTTTCCTCTCCCTTCCCGTTCTCATACGTATCAATTCCGTCATTCATCGCAGTATCATTTTGATTTCCAGAAATGATAGGAGTCATAGGAGACTCTCTTGCTCCCTCTACTTGTGGTTTACTATTGGTGACATTGCCCGGAGTTGCAGACACATAAGAAGCGAAGTCGTCCTTTTTCTTCAGAATAACAACATCAAAGGCGTCACATGGGATTTGGTCAAACATGCAAATAATCAAATCACCCTTACGCTTAGCCCACATAGATGTCCACGCGTAGTTTTGATCTCCAGGACGAGCTATAGCCACGATCTCACCCGCAAATAAGATGTCGTTATTTTTCTTCCCTTTGGCATTTCGTCTATTCAGTCTCATCATGAGATCAAGGTTGCTAGAAATGTAGTTATTCAAACGACCCATAACTAAGTCTCTAAACTGAGGTGCAATGAGGTCCATCAAAGTAAGTGCTCGTATCATGTTCTTCAGTACTCCGAACATAAGGCATGCAAGATCGTTAGCAGCTTTAACTGACCATGGATTATCTACCTCCACAGTGAACACCGATTGCGGCAATGCATGTTTTGTAGCTGGCATTGCGTGGAAAGGACGATTACTGTTATTGTTGGAGAAAGAAGAAGTCATCGCAGAATTGTAGCTAGATGGGTTGGTACTATTGATTGAACTAGGAGTAGTAGTGTAGTTGCTATTCAATAAATTCAAAGCAGTTGTGGATGGTCTAACCGGAATATTAGTAGCTAATGAGCCTGTTCCATCGCTTTGAAGTAAGGAGGACGTCATCGCAGAGTTCTCCACAAAAGGAGTAGCCAATGCATATAAAAGCTTGTTCTTCACAAATTCATATCTGATATGATGGTTTTCGTTTAAAATGTCGTTACACTTATCATTTGTCAGAAGTGATAAATCATGAAGAGTAGATGCTATCTCAGAATTACTTTGAGCAAGCGAGTCTAGATCATTTTCAAGCAATGTTATGATATCCTTCAAGTCATCTTTTAGTATGTTATCATTGGAAAATGCCGCGGAGCTTGATACTACACGAGTCACTCCACTCATGCCTGTTTTAGCTGGTGCGAGCGAGTCTTCGTCATCTTCCAAAAACTCCCTGGTTATGGGCATGCTGTCAGAACGTTTTATTGGTGGTCTGAAGAAAGCGGAGAGCGCCGCTGACGACGCATTAGTTTCCACTTTATAGTTGGAATTATTACCAGTTTCTGGTGCTCCATTGGTGTTAATGCTGTTATTATTGTTGTTATTAAGGTCATGAGACTGTTGATTGTTACTTTGAGTGGAGTTGATGCTGTTTATACTGTTTTTGCTGTTAACGGTTTTGATGCTGGCGTTAATATTTACGCTCTCTCCGCTATTATTACTATGGCCATGAGGATATATGCTGCCTCCTAAGCTCGGAGGTTGAAGTGAAGTGAACTTGGCCGCGTTATTTACACTCAGGTTGGACAAATTACTGAGAGCATATAATGGAGCATTCTCCAAATTGGGGCTTCGAGGATAGTTACCGGACACATTTCTCGAGTCATTGCGGTTCCCACTGACCATTCTATTGCCGTCGCCAAGAGCCCCGCCACCTAAAAAGTGCAGCTTGATCAAGTCCGGACGGTCCTTCAAGATTTCCAAAGATCTTTTGAGAACATTCAACCTTAAGGCAAGTGAATTAGGTGATAAATGGGCATATGAATAAGCGTGGGATGACTCTATTGGGAATGTAAGGATATCTTCCATGTCTTTGAAGTCTGAGGCTCTTGTCGGAAGAGAGGACGTCGGTGAGAATAATGCTGGTGATGTTGTTGCAGGTGTGGTTGTGTGGGAAACTGTGAAGTCGATTGGAGCATTAGGATTAGCAGTATTGACTGGTGGTCTTCTTGAATTCCTGAGCTGGTTTGTGATGGGAATAGCAGTTTTCGATAGTGACTGGTTTAACGGTGGTCGCCCCGTGTGAGGGGCTGTTGTGATGGTAGAAGGGGTATGAGATGATATCGAGGAGTTTACGGAGTGGACGGTATTGGCTGATACCCCTGCTCCATTGGCGATGTTTGTGTTATGATGCATGTTATGAGTGTTATGATATGGTTTTGGTGCTGTTTCTTCCATCTCTGCGTCGCCATCCTCTTCGTAGAGGAAGAACAGCGGCTTCGGTGCTGGTGACCCCGGTGTAGGATGGGTTTCAGCCGTTTTGACCATTACGGATAGATGCTGTGTATTGTTGCGATGGGTTCTGGATATTCTGGTTACTGGTCAAAGAAGCTGCGAGCAAGGAGTACTTGGTTGAGTCGTTTCCAGCTGTTTTCAGAGGTTTATTAGCTGTTTTGGTGGCTAATCCGTGGTATAAATGGAGCTGTTGTGCTGGCTGTAAATCGCAGTTAGAGTGATGATGGTGGTGCGATAGTGGATTTCTATGGTGTTTTTTTAGTTACCGTTTCTACGGGAGCGATACGTAGGAGACGAAAGACCTGGGGGTGCTGTGGTGCTTTCCTCCGGCGAAAAAGTGGGAGTTGGTGCCTATCTGTGCTGGCCGCTAGAATAACAACAGTGTGTGATTCGGACTGTGACACCGTAAAAAACGCTTTTGGTGACAGAAAAAAGAAGAATCCGAATTTACAGTAGTGCAGTTGGTAGTGTATAGGGAGAAATGGGGAGGAGGAGGGAGAAGTTGGCGGTGGAGTTTGTGGTGAGATGACGAGGGTGCGGCGGTGCGGCAGAGATGATGTAATGGAGGATAAGGAGATTGGCGGCGGAGAAGCGAGATGGGGTGAGCGAGGGCGGGCGAGGGAGAGAAATGTTAGGGTTAGAGTAGTAGGACAGGGAGCGAGTTCAGAAGTATGGACGATGATGAAGATCTGATATTGGGACTCTTGGGCCTGAAAGGTGTTGCAGGAGGAAATTGGGTTCTTTTGGCAGTATTTTGGGTTCTTTTGGTGGGGTATTGGTGGAGATGAATGGCCCCTTTCATGTTCATATTGTCCTCTGAACACAATAGTCGTGGGACAATGGGTAGTGCTGGTGGTGCAGCGGTGGTGGTGAGGGTTTAGTTGGGTAGCGAGGGCGGAGAAGGTAATCATCTTTTTTCGGCGTAAATTCGACGCTGGCTATGGTAGTGGACGCACGATTACAGCGGATGCAATCTGTCTAATCTGTGTAATTTCCTGTGTCGTCGCGAGACTACTTGCGACGAGCCTCGCTTTTGGCGGCAGATGGAGATATTGGTGACACCGTTTAGCCACTCGCCAGCGGTGTTTTAGTGAGCGAATAGTGGCTTCATGATTTTTTTTCCCTCGGTCACTAGTGGTGAAGTGTTCAATTAAGGTGTATGGTAATGTAGAATGATATGTGAAGGAAGATGTATCTTGTAGTAGCAGTGGTTCGAAAGGTTGGGGTGGACAACTGTGGAGTTGACGAGTGGTGACGAAAGGTCCCTCGAATTGTCCTATCGAAAGTTCAAGCATTAACCTTTGATAGCTCAATTTGTATGGCATTTTTGTGTTCTAAGGGAGAGAGGTGTGCTTGAGTACTCAGTCATTCTTAATTAAGGATAACAGTTCCACACTTAAACCAGTGCCTATGGACTAAAGGCCCATCGAGTACCTTCTCTAGGAACCCACAGTCTACAACCTAGCAGTACAACGAGACTCTTATATCAGATGGGGACCCTTAATTACACCACATGGAGTTATCGGCCACTATCCCTCGGAACAACTTTTAGGCCGCAAAAACCTCTTCTCGCATTAACTTCAAAGAAGGCTATGACGTTCTATGTTATAATAGATGTCATCTGGTATGCTTCTACTTCCAGAACTGTTAACCTGGGCGAGGAAGATGATGATTCTTTTGCAATTGAGACCATTGGAAGTATTTTCCAGCTATCTTGATGATATTTTTTCTATTAGAGTCTTTTATTACCATTATGTACTATATACTTTGTGCTGTTGCTCAAATTTTGCAGTCACCCCTGTTATTTCGCTACCAACCGTGTTTTACTATCATATTCTCTACAATCATCTCATACCCGTTAGTTATCAAAGAAGTATTTTGGAATTCTGCAGATACTTATACGATCTACACCATCGTCTATTCGAGTTTTCGTCTAATTTATTATTTGCCAACGTTCTCTAGCGAGATCTGGCTGTACATTTCCTCAGATCTAAGCTCTTTCCCATCTCGTCTATCATCATATTGTTGCGTCGGTCCCGGCTATATTCTGATCTCTCGTGATATTTACATTTTGGTCCATGTCATTCGTCGTCTCTAATGCATTAAATAAATATCGAAATATCTACATATATAGTACAGATCCCTACCATCTCCTTTTCTAATTGCTGAATGTTCTGACCCAGATATCTGTGTTATCGTGACCCCTCCATAACCTACTTATGGTTATTCCCAAGCCGTATTTCTTCTTTTCTATTTCGTCTTGCTTTGTCTTCAACTTTTCGATGGCTTTGGTGATCTTAGTCCTCGTGGCATAATCGACTTCGACGTTATATGGTGGCAACAAGTTTGTTAAGAACTCGATTTCTTTCTGGATTTTCACCACTCTGTTTTCATACTGGTCATATTTGCGTTGAGCCTTCTTCAACTTGTCAAGGTCCCTTGCTCCCTGGTCGTCTTCTGCCGTCACAGATTTCACTATCTTGGTTTTGGTTGTATAGTTAGATGACGTGCTGTGTGAATTGGGGTCTTGGTTGATTGGCGATTTGGGCATGGCCGCCGTAGCAGGAGGCTCGTCCCGAGAGATTTTCATCACCGTGAACCTGACGGGTTTTATACCGTTATTCTTTGGAAGTGGGAGCGACGTAGTTATTGCTGGAACAGCAATGTTTGTATTGTCGTCTGCTGCTTTGGTGGAAGTTTCGGTCTCTGTGTCTGTATTTTCGTTCGAGTTTTCTGTGATGATGTCGGGTTTTGCGGTGGAGTTATCTTGCGTCTTGGCTTCCGATAAGCTGTCAATGAGCTTGTGTGTGGAGCTGTCGCTGTTCATGGAAGAAATCGATGACAACAGGGGCGAAGCCTGACTGGCATCTACGGAAGCCTCTTGGGGTGCAAGTTTGTCCTCCGTGGGGGAGATTGGGGGAGTTGGAACCAGGGTATCAGGCATTCTGGCGGTGTCTGTTTTCGATCTTTTTCTCGACAGTAACCCACAGCAATGGACAGATGACAACAGCTAACTGCTTAACGCTCGAATTCGGTGCTTTTACAGCCAAACAGTCAATAAACACTGGCTAAACAAAAACGGTTTTTGCTTGGAAATACTCTCAACAAAACCTCTCACGTCAGCACGAAGTTTCTTACGTCTATATGCTACAGTATATACTATACGCTGGAACTAAGTACGCCGTTACTGTTATCTTTATCGCGGTTGTCTGTTACTGGTAATACCCTTCTATTTATATTTACTGTGTTTTGGTTACGCGTCATCCGAAAAAATAGATTTTGGCAGGGTTACCCGGCCCGGAGAACCAGGGAGGCCGGCTGCAGGAGCGGGATTAGGGGCAGATCTCTGGGTGAAGACGGTGGTGGAGGAGGTAGAAGGGGAAGATGAACGGAATCGGTATGAGATGGGACGTTTTGGGCGAAAAATGAGGTGAGAGTAGGACAGAAGATGGGTTGTTTGAGGTGGAATTTGGGAATGCAGTGGCTGGTAGTGGGAGAAATTAAGTACATTTAGAGATGGTAGTATTTTGTAATTAGTACTGTTGCGATTAGCAGATTTGATGATTATTTGGATTACTATTTGGATTACTATTGGGATTACTATGGTTGGTTGGTTTAGACTGTAATTACAAATGTAATTAAAGGTGTAATTAATATGGTTGTTTTGTGGATTATCTATTATAATTGTGGTTAGTATTATTATAGGAATTTCACTGTTTTATCCGGGCATTCAGTCTTTCGATAAGTACATTGGGGCGATAGCCATCGTGTGAAGTGGGGCTCTAATTTAAGCAGGATCTTATGCATGGTGTCCTGAAAGAACATTTACTTTGTGTGCTGTTGCTTATGATAGTTAGCGAGAATCTGTTCCAGAAGAACGTGTGTTTAGTTGCAGTTCAGTTCGGTTCTGTTAATGTTAAGTTTTGCAATTTTTTGGCATCACCTCAAATAGCCAGCCTACTTCATTTACCATGAAGTTACTGTTCACTTCCCTTGGTCTGCTGGTGGGTGGCCCCTATCTGGGACAAGAGCTATCGGTTAGTGATATTGGGCAACAGCCGACATGCCGAAATTTCCTTATCTGGATATATTTTGCATCCAATTGGATTTAGGAGACCCCAAACCAGAAACCCCAATTTTAGTTCGCCTGGAGTCCGTATTAGGATTTTTATGGCTTGTTTGAGGCAGGAATGTGTTCCTAGGCATAGCCTGTCATTCTGGGTTGTTGTAGGGTTTGATGGCTGTTGATGATGAATGTTAGAATTGACTGGTTAAAAGTTGTTTATATTGGTGCATGGGTGTTTCAGGTATGCAGGAATAAAGAGGTTTTGTGTACGATAATTAATATACACGCCATTTTTGAAGTGCAGGTCATATAAAGTCGCCATATTAACCATTGCTGAAGAATATAACCGTTTTATTCAGAGTTCTACAATATTAATATAGAAAGTTACGATTTATAGTATCCTCTGATTACTCCCAATATCGCATTTAACTTGAGAATCTTAAACTAAAATTAAGCTTCAACCATATCGTATTGGAACCTCTTCCTCGGCATCAGCTTTAAGCGCGATATTTCACCATTAACAAATTTGGTGGAAATTTTGCAATTACTTTCTTTCTTTCTTTTAACTGGTGTTAACAAGTCGATTGCAATGGGTGAAGTAGTAAATCTCTCGCTATCGCAGTTCTCGAACCATGTGCTGACGCATCTATTTAATAACCAAGAATCGCATATTCCGTATAAGAAAAATGCCACGGTGAACTATAGAAATAACGTCTTTCTAAGCACCAGTAGCTCTGGGGGACATACCAACTATGCCCCAAGAGCACTAATTTACGATTTAAGAGATGGCCTAGGCTCACTAAACAAATACGAGTATCATGAGGCTCCGTCAAACTTTGACCACATACCATCTGGCCAGAGGGTCAATCTTGAAAGAGTGGTTCCTAAGAACCAATATCAAATAAATCTTGACAAAGGAGTAAATCAGTCAGGAGATGACATTTTGACGACGGCTAATACTAAATACTGGACTGATTATAACAAGTTGATTTACAACACAAAGTCTCTACATACCTTGACTAATTTCAAGCACCATGCAAGCGGTTACGGAGTACACCAAAATTTTGAAAACCTCAAGTTCAATACGTTCAATATTGGCCAACAAGAGTTTTCTGATAATGCTGATGGTATCGACACAACCTTGGATTCGTTTAGGTACTTCCTCGAGAAGTGTGACTTACTCCAGGGGTTGAACGTGATTACTGAAATGGACAGTGCTTGGGCGGGATACTCGAATCTGTTGATGACTGAGCTTATCGATGAGTACTTCAGTGCTGGCATAAGTAATAGCAAGCATAGCATATGGCTCTATGGGCTATATGGAACTCAAAATAGTGGAAAAACTAACTTGGTGCAAGTGGTTTCTCGTATCAAAAGCACAATTGAGTTGTCCAAGAATTCTACTTTGTTAATTCCTATCAATACTAGACCTTCCAATATGGATTTATTCACCAGTGAATATGATAGTAATAGCGCTTGGCAATCAAGCAGTATAAGTTCCATGTTCATTAATTCGATCTGGGGACTCAACAACCAAGTGGATGGGTCTTACTCGATGAGTGAGGTTGAAGATAACGTTCTTAGGGGAAACCATCAAAGAAAGATAGTCAACGAAGTGAAGATGAACAGAATAAAGCCCAAAGCAAATGAAGCTTCTTCAATCTACAATGTGACTGCTGATGTCGATCTCAGTGCATATTATGCCAATCCAGAGAGCATTTCAATAGGTAAGAAAAGCACAGTAGACGATAATGAGTCTGTTGATCTCAGTCTTCCATCCTCGATGCCCAACGATAAAGCATTCAGGTCTGCTAAAAGAACTCAGTACTTTGTCAAAGACTATATAATCCCCAAAGATGGCTCTATTGAATTGGAAGAAGCTCTTAACAAGAGAGAGGAAAGCACACCAAAGAACATTTATAAGAACCGTGATATCACAGATGTAATGAGAGGAGAGACATTCCCTAAGAGAATTCTACGTGACCAGGAAAGTTTTAACTTCTATGCCGAGTTCAATGTGAATACTAAACTCAGAGCAGAGTTGAGCTCCTACAAATCATTGCTATTAAATATCAAGCCTAACCATGTCCAATTGATGGATATTATGGAGGACAGGGATGAATTGGTAGAGGACATTAGTAAATTGATCGAAGAATATACCATAGGTGCCGAGTTCAGCGACGAACTGGATGATGATGATTATTAGTCAATTGATATAATATGCCGAAATGCATTCTAATAAACGGAAGTAGACAGAGTTCTACAGAATTATATTTACTCTTATCATATCCACATTTTCTGTCCATTTAAACATAGAACTTAGATTGCAGACTAAGCATTAACTAATATAAATAACTCATTTAACCGATGGTCTTCTCAACCAAAAAGATTCCGTGGTCGTCCTTCAAGGTCTTCATGATAGGGTCATTGATCTTGGAGCTCATTGGAGCCAACAATCCTCTGGTACTCAAAGTACCATCTAAAATCTGTTGGGTAGCAACGGCACATGGGACACCGACCAACTTAGCCATAGAAGAGTAGCCACCTGGAACACCGTAGTCGACCAAAGTGGAGGTTCTGACTTCCTTCTTACCATCAGCCCATTCGATACCGAACTTGTGTTGCAAGACAACCAAGTCTCTTTCACCTTCTTCGTATTGCATCAACTCTTCTAATGTAGCACACAAAGTGTCCAATGGGTTACCTCTTGGAGTGGTCTTGGTCTCGGAGAACAAGCCCAACCATTTTAAACCTGAAATGATACGCTTCTCGTCGTCCTCGGACTTGAACTTGGTCAAGGATTGGATCTTGGCAACGATATCGGATTCGTTACTAGAAGAAGCACCGATCAACTTGGCAGTGGCTTCCTTCCAAGCAATTGGCTTGGAGAAAGTCTCGGACTCTTGGTCCTTCAAGAACCCGATGTCAACCAAGACCTTGATGAACTCAGGGAAGCCTTGGAATCTCAAGGTACCTCTGACGACAGTCTCAGCCTCTGGGATATTGTAGAGCTCCTTGTAGGTGGTAGAGTCTCTGTTAGGGTAAGCAACAAAGGCAAAACCTGGGTAGATGAAGTATGGTTGAGCAGTAGCCATCAAGTCCTCGGACTTGACGTTAACAACTTCACCGTCCTTCCAGTAGCTAGCGGCGTTTCTGAGGGCCAAAAGGACACCTCTAGAGGACCAGGAGAACTTGTAACCCAATGGGTTGTCGGAGTTCTCTGGTGCTGGCAAACCACCACAGTAAGAGAGGAAAGACTTGATCTTACCACCTTCGGCATGGACCTCTTCGATAGTCTTAACAGCATACAAGTGGTCGATACCTGGGTCCAAACCGATTTCGTTCATAACGGTGATGCCAGCATCGATGATTTGTTGTTCCAAAGCCTTCAATTGAGGGTTAATGTAAGAAGTAGTCACGACATGCTTCTTGTTCTTGATAGCAGACTTGACCACGTTAACGTGGAAAGTGTATGGAATCAACGAGATGACCAAGTCAACCTTGGCGACCTCCTTGTCAAGAGCAGCTTCGTCGGTGACATCGAGGGAGATGGCAGAAGCGACCGAGCCGGCCAATTCCTTGGCCTTGGACAACGTTCTGCAAGCAACGGTGACCTCGACACCTGGGGTCTTAGACAAGAGATCGACAGTAGGCTTGGCTACGAAACCAGAACCGAGTAAGAGAACTTTTTGGGTCATGATTGAAAATTTCGGAATCAAAGTTGGTTAACACGAAGAACAGCGATTTCTCTGCACAATTCAACAATAATTGCTCTCGAAAGGCAAAAGAACTCCATATATATAGAGACGTTTATATGTCATAGAACAGCCTTCTCCACTGAAAAATTTCACTAGCCGATAACCTGTATATTGGGGCCCGATCGGGCAATAGAATCGGCAGAGATGTGCCTTTTGGGGGAATTTAAGCGCATGTTAAGTGAGAGATAGGGAAGCATTGTGTTGCGGTATGGGTGTTTATCTTCTTGTATCGATAGCGTTGGCGCTTGTTGATTGAGGTTGCCCGATTTGGCGAGAGGGGCCGTTTTGGGGAATTTAAGCGGCTGATAGGTGGGACAGCAATGGCGCTTGGGTTATGGCTATCCGGTTTGGGAAGTCTTGAGTCATGTGGCTCTAAGTCATGTGATAAGAATAAGAGTTGTTTTGAGGAAGGTTAATAGAGATATTGTATCATGTTTAAAGATAGATGACACAGGGAGGAGGGTAAAATTGGTATTTGAAGTATTTGTGGTGTTTGTAGTGGTTGTGGTAATTCTGTTTCAGCACAATGGTCAGGCAAAAAAGGTTAATGGGATGAGATACATATTGTATGTACTTCTTTTGGAGCATGTCTTCATTTGCACTGATCGCTGACGGCGGTATCTCCGAAGAGGTGTTTTAGGAAATGTATTCTATTTGGAACCCCCTGAATGAGAATCGTGAGCTGATTCTTCGATACGGCGTGTTCATTCTTTCTCATAACCATTCTTTTAGGTGTTGAGGGTAGAAGAACTCACAAGTGCATTTGTGGAGTAAGCTAATTTTCTAATTTTAGGAACGTTTACCATAATAATGGGTGCGAAATTCTTAGTATCCATTGTGTAGGATATTATAGCAGTTTTAATTTTATAGTCACGCTGTGCTATTCGACCAGACTCGAAGGAGTTATTCATGTATTTACAAAGACTACGCCTGAGCAACATTGGATAGCCGCCGGCATTGAACCGATCGGTAGGAAGGAAAAGAAGGGAAGAAACAATAGGAGGTTGAGTTCAAATTCTAACTCTGAACTTTTATCACCTGATGGCTCTATCACGATTCTGCAGAATCGAGCCTGGGGAATTGAACTGTTGATCTCCACCCGACCCGAGAGAGATGGTTACATGTGCTCATTGCATTAAAGAGGAATACATTATCTTTTGTTTCATGTCTGTAAATAGCCAAAGAGGGTTGCAAAATGCCGCCTCTAGTGACCTAATATTATATAACAATCAATAGGACTTTCAGGTTAAGGCGTTCCTAAGAATGCTTCTCTTGGTCACGTTAATTTCTTGCTTCATGGTTCAGGTGTTCAAGGATCTCTCGGGTCCGTAGAGAAGAATTTTACTTTCGTACGGCTATATCAGATACAAGAAGATGGCTTTAATGGAACCTGCGTTCATAGACTTCGTAAAATGCGGGCTTATACATATTGATTGCAAGGCCCAACAGGAATGTACTAGACCGATTATTTGTGTGTTCGTCATAACGAGTCGTAAAATATCGCATGCCCTTATATTATTTCGGTATGGCAAGATTAAAACGCCGTAAATAGCTAATTGTTTAACTTGAAGAGGAGAGTTCGATTATTTTTATTTCGGAATCCCTAAACTTCATGATTCAGCATGAAATTGCATTCCCTCAATAATAATCCACTTGATGTAAAGCAAAACTGATCGGAAATTGATGCTCCTATCTGCTTCACTGCGAAATAGGTCAATTTTGATATTATGATGCATAATGTTCTTGTTTGTTCAGGTCGTTAAGACTTGATTTTTATGCGATATGTTGTAGAGAACTAAACACCAATATAATTTGTAATTGTACAATGCTACGAAACTCACTTCAACTTTCAAAACATGTATGTTGGTAAAAAATTATAAACGGTAAGACAATTCAATAGTGATCACAACAAGATCACAAATATAGAGAAGACTAAAATAGCGCTTCCTTGGAAGTATCTCATATTAGCCGCAGATCCTTCTAAATCGTTCTGTGGAACAGATGGAGTGTTTGGACTTGTAGGTTCTTTTGGCTTAGTTGGATCATTTGGAGTAGTGGGATCTTTTGGTTTAGTAGGATCATTTGGTTTAGTAGGATCATTTGGTTTAGTTGGATCATTCGGTTTAGTTGGGTCATTCGGTTTAGTTGGGTCATTCGGAATCACTGGTGATGGAATAACAGGATCAACTGGTTTTGGTTTATCACAGTTATCTCCTAAAACTGTAGTGTAGGTGGAATATATCACCGTAGGGATAGAAGAACATCCCGCTCTCGCCGATTCGCAGACGGTTGTTGTAACAGTTGTTGGCGGAACAGGCTGGAAATAATAAGCCCCACTTTTTGAATTTGTGGTTACATATGTTGTCTCAGAACAGAGCAGTTCACTATCATCGTCACAATCCAAAACATAAGTAGTAATGGTTTCGGTAAGAACTGTAGTGGTACAGTCTTCTCCAGGGACATTATCAGGCGGGCAATTTTCCCCAGCTATATCAGTTGTTATTGTAAGAGTTTCAGTAAATGTAGCAGGAACGCAATCAGAGGGTTTTGGACAAGCAGTAAAGAAAACAGTAGTTGTCAAAGTCGTAGGATACCCATAGGTGTCAGTTGTTGTTATTTCCTCAACTCTTGACAGGACAGGACAGCCAGTAAATACTGGGCATTCTGACAGATGAGTATACAAACTTGTAATTGTTGTTCTTGTTTTGCTGCATTCTCCCGACTTGGGTATTGGTTCACTTATAACCTCACCTTCGCAAACCAAAGTTGAGAAGAGAGAGTAAGTTACTATAGGAGTGCAAGGTGCTGGGGATGCACAGAATGTGGATGTCACAACAGAGTCCACAAATGTAGTAATACCATCTTCACCAACCACTGGGAGTTGTTCTGTAATGACGGTTTCCTCGCAACCTGGTAGAGAAAGGCATCCTACGGTTACCAATTCCGTCCATGTGGTTTCTGTTAAGGTACAACCGTCGTCCCCGGTACATTCAGAATCGTAGAGGTACGATGTATAGGATACTATCTCAAAGTACAGATCGTATCCACACGAGTCCTCAGAACAAATCGTAAGCAAATTAGTTAGTGTTGTCGTGACAGTAGTAACTCCGGTAGGGTCACAGGTAACCAATTCTTCAGGATGTAAAATAATTGGTGAACGAGGATCCAGTTCAACAGGTGGTGTTTCGATTGGTGGTGAGGGCACATCTGGAGAAGGCGATTCAATTGGTGGCTCTACTGGCGATTCTACTGGCGACTCAACAGGCGACTCAACAGGCGACTCAACAGGCGACTCAACAGGCGACTCAACAGGCGACTCAACAGGAGATTCAACTGGGGACTCAATGGGCGATTCTACTGGCGACTCAACAGGAGACTCAGCAGGTGGCTCTACTGGCGGCTCAGCAGGTGGCTCTACTGGCGACTCAACAGGGACAGTTTCAACGGGAGAGGTATCTGTAGAGTCAGACTCTGCTCTAGCAACCAAAGCCTTTCTTTGGAGACCAGCAAGTAATTGTCTTTTGTCATCTTTTGCAGCTTCTTGTGAAGCAACGCACAAGGAAACGAGAGACAAGGCTACTGCAAAATTTAAGAACTTCATTTTCTGTATTTTGCAATTATAAGAGATAGTATCTTTGTTTCTTTCCTATGCTCAATGGAATGAAGCCATATTATATAGTTTTGTAAAGCTGTTTATAGAAGTGGGGCTACGGCTTTTCCATCCTCGTGGTCAGTCAGCGGTATGTCGAATGGTATTGGCAATTTCAACCCCAAACCATAAACAATTGCCATGTTTTTTTGTTAAGGCATTTTCCAACCCCATTCTATGAATAGATTTTTACGAGCTTATATGTATAGGATATTGTGATGCAATAATCAACAGGATAATAATTGTAAATAATGCAGCATGTGCTGCAGCCAGAAAATTGCTTTTGGAGAGTTTTTTCTTGTCATTTATACTCAAGGGATCATTAATTCTAGAATTTCTTAATGTCGGGTGGTTAGCTGGGCAGCCTACCGAGAGATGGGTGAAAATAAGTAGAATAAGTGGGAAAGTTGTCTCAATTGGTATGAATTGAGCCCTATCGGTGCTTTGTCTTTCTGGGTGTGTCGAAGGAGTGCAATAATTATGTGTGTTTCTATATTAATTACTAACATTTTCGTAAATCGGAGCTAAAGATTCAAAATATCCGTGACGAGGATTTGCCAGGCGGGTCGAGCTGTACACAATTTCACTATCATTTTAGGTATACTGATATCCCGTTGAATTGTCTTAATGTTCTCAATTACAGGAAAATACAGATTGCGGAGTTCGTTCTTTACCACTCTCTGTCTTGCGAAGTGATATTCATTGGCAGATGGTGCTTAGTGCGACAGTGTGCGTAGAGTCGCATGTACGATAGCTGCAAAATGTATTTTAATCGGTACTACGAACTTGGAAATCTAAGATAATTTCTACAGAGTGCTGCTTCGATATAAAACATTGTTGGAATGTAAACGTCATACAGTAAAAATAGATAGGAGTATTAAATAAAGGAATAAAATTCAACAATCCTCAAGTGACGATAAGTGTGTTCTACGGAATCAACTAAACAACAAAAATGAGAATGGCTCCTGCAAATATTAAAGCACCCGTGCAATAATGTGGAAGAGATGCAAGGCCCTTATCTGGCTTGTTACCACCTGTATTTGAGGTACCTGTACCGCCTTTACATTCATCAATAACAGAAGTATATGTAATTGTCACGATGTGAGGAATGGACGTACAACCTGCTAAACCTTGAGTTGGGCAGATAGTAGTTATTCTGAAATGCACAGTATCCGTCTGTGGCTCGACATCTGTAATAACTTCGCCTTCGCCGTCATCTGTAGTAGTATCTCCATCATCAGTGACTTCGCCGTCATCTGCAGTAGTATCTCCATCATCAGTGACTTCGCCGTCATCTGTAGTAGTATCTCCATCATCAGTGACTTCGCCGTCATCTGTAGTAGTATCTCCATCATCAGTGACTTCGCCGTCATCTGTAGTAGTATCTCCATCATCAGTGATCTCGTCTTCACCTTCATCAATAAAAGGAGGAGAAGTTTCTGTTGCGTCTGCTCTCTTTTTGAATATTCCTTCATCGGTTGCTTCTTCTGGTGCGGGCTCTTCTGCGTCTTCTTCAGCTGGAGATTGCTCGGGTGGTACTTCGTCTACTGGTGTTTCATCCACTGGTGTTTCATCCACTGGGGTTTCATCCACGGGGGTTTCATCCACTGGGGTTTCATCCACTGGGGTTTCATCCACTGGGGTTTCATCCACTGGTGTTTCATCCACTGGTGTTTCATCTACTGGTGTTTCCTCTCCTGGTGGAGACAAAATAGGATCTGTTTCAATTGGTGGGGATTCGATAGGAGATTCTGGAGAAGGTGTTTGTCCCCCGTCATCAGTGGAGCTCTCACTCGAACTTTCACTCGAACTTTCACTCGAACTTTCACTACTGGAGCTTTCACTACTGGAGCTTTCACTGCTTTCACTGCTTTCACTGCTTTCACTGCTTTCACTGCTTTCACTGCTCTCACTGCTCTCACTGCTTTCGCTGCTTTCACTGGAACTGGAACTGGAACTTTCACTCTTACTAGAATGGTCAGTTGATCCAGTATCTGTAAGTGTAATTGTACTGGTTAAGCATTGCACAGTTGAGCCACGACATAAAAGTTCAAATGAGGTCGTAGTAGTAGTGATCGTGGTTGTTCTCCTACAACTGGAAGTAACTCTTCCTCCTCCTCCTCTTGGTTGCGTTGGAGTAACTCCACCAGGATTCGTTGGCGGATCTGGATGAGGCTTTGTATCACCCCCTGGAGGAATCACTACAACAACTGGAGGTTCCACTATAACTGGGAAGCAAACCAGATGTGTCAAAGTTGTGGTTATAGTGGTGGAAGTTGGCACACATTCTGGTCTTGAGAATTCAGTACAGATTATGCTCGTATGCGTGACGGTGAAATTAGTCTGAGTGACGTCGGTATCAGTAGGAATAACTTCCTCTACTAGTGTGGTGATACAACCTCCCTCGTCAGGGAAAACACTACAGTCGTCGGTGACCACTGTAGTGAGAACTTCTGTAGTCAATTCACAAGTTTCTGTTGTAGTATCTGTTACTATTTCTCCACATTCAGAGGGATAGAATAATGATACAAATGTGGTTACTTCTGAATAGGTTTCAGTGAAACAGACTTGTGGTAAGTTGGGTGTACATGCTTCGAAAGTGCAACCATCATCACAGATAGTGTAAAGGTCTAGTAAAGTTGTAGTGATGGTAGTCAGTCCAGTAGCCGAACATGTTAAACCATCAGTATCGGTGGTATCTGTATCTGTATCAGTATCCGTATCTGTGTCCGTATCGGTATCGGTATCGGTATCGGTGTCAATGTCTGTATCAGTATCAATATCAGTATCAGTATCGATATCGGTATCGGTGTCGGTGTCAATGTCAGTGTCAGTGTCAGGATCTGGTGTTATCCCAGGAGGTGATATTTCCGGGTCTGTTATTCCTGGAGGTGATATTTCCGGGTCTGTTACTTCAGGCTCAAGCACTTCAGGATCAGTTACATCAGGAGCTGCTACTCCTGGATCGATAGAGGGATCAGCCCCAAATGGATCTTCTTCATCTCCTTCTGCTCTTTTATCCAATTTGGCTATTTGCTGATCGGCATTTCCAATAGCAACTGCCTCGTCTGCTTCAATGGCATTCAACGCAATTGGAACACATCCTCTAGCTCTGTTCTTCCTAATGACTCCAGTCTGAGAGATTCCAAGAAGGTCGTACTTTCCTCCACAGATATAAAATTCAGATGTTGTATCGAAAGTCAATCTCTGACCATCTAGATCCCACTTTGAGGCAATGTCTTCCAATGCTCTTGTTACAAAAGAATCAGTTTGAAGATCAACGATTAGATGTTCTTCCGTTAAAAGCTGTCCTTCGTCATTTAAAAGAAACATGTCTCTATTGCCATGGTAGCCAGCGACCAATTGAGAATCTTCGATTCTGACATTCCGTTGCAAATCATTGTTTCCAACTGCTACAATTTGAAAGCTCTTCTCCAGCGTTGCTATACACGAAGAGGCAAGCGCAAGTGCTGCAATCGTTCCAAGGAGCTGCATCTTGAAATAGCTCTTGATAGTTCAGTATTGTACTTGTTTGCCTTGATGGTTGAAGTACAAAACCACCCAAAAAAAGGAAAGCATGCCATGACTATTTTATATTCTTTCGCTCGAGGAGAAACCGGCTCTTTTTCCAGATTCCAAAGATGAATGATCCTTTGCTGAACATAGGCAAAGAATGAACGCCTTTGGCAACCAATATCAAGTTCTGATTATTTTTAAAATTGCAAAAAACTGCGAATTTTGTAACTCAGTAATTTTGTTACATTCCCGTTTTGGGACGCACAGTATAATATATTACGGGCTTCTACGATTCGCAGAATTCTTGGCTCTTTTCTTCGTATCGGTGCTTGTGCGTGCTGTGAATGATTAGTCGGCTTCATTGTGAAAGTCAGCCGATGCTGAGGGGGGATTCTAGACATTTTGAACACATTCCAATTATAGCGCGTGTAAGTGGACCGCAAATGATACATTGCACATTTTGCATTCGCAGTGAATTTTTTAGGACTAGCTCAAGTATAGTCTTTCCAGATTCTGGATCAAGAACCATAAGAATCTACAAAGAATTGGGCCCTCATATTTATTTTGGCAGGAACTTGAGGGAGAGCAATGTCTTTCCAACTCCGTATATTTGATTACCCCATTGATCTACTTGGAGTATGTCGGTTATTTCTTGAGGTTATGGATGTATGGTAGCGGGCGTCCGGTTGTGGTGCATGAACCACGAATAATTAAACCCTACTCTACTACAGAGCTAATAATTTACAAAGTGTAATTAATGGTAACTAGTTATTGGAAATAAAAGTGGAGACTACCAGCTCCTCGATCGTTTTTGGCTGTTTATATTCAGCAAACACTCACTTCGGAACTAATAAAAAGGTTACTTTGGTTTCTTTGATGTGCTTTTTAATGAAGTGTTCGCTTACCATTCTACTAATGATTGAGTCGCTGGCTTTGTATCTGGAAACTGATCTACTCTTGACAAGTTCCTTGTGAAGACTTCCATAATTGATATTTAGTATTCAAATGCTCCCCCCCCCCCCCCTTAAACAAGATTGAGTATGTTTATATTACCTGATTTGCTAGTTATTTGTGACCCTAATTATAGATTCTTCCAGTATTATTGACTAGACCAGAAATTCCAGGCTATAATAAATTTGTTGGAACATAATATTTTTGCAGCAAATAATAATATATTTTCGTCTCTGCGAATTCTCTAACGCTAACAATATAATGTTCATCCCTTACTGCGAAATACGAGCGTTTGCTATTTAATAGAGTTGCTGCTCGTGGAGTGTCGTATATTACTTTATAAGCCTCTTGTAGTGATGGGGGCTTCAAGAGCCTTCCTTCACAACGTTGAGGGCTCCAATAATGTGCATAGAGCCATTATAAACTGTTCAATGGTGGTCTCCTTATCTCTGAGCTCGTACATCAACAGAATGTGCATCTATTAGGTATTTCTTGGATTGGTTAAGTTTTGTTCTGCCGCTAAATAGCTAGATTTTGATTTGCTCCTGGAGGTCAAATAGAAAAGAAACATGGATATTATGGTCTAAAGAAGTTTTAAAGTAAAATGCAACGCCGCGCCAGCTAGCTCAAGGAGATAGAGGCCGAGAGGGGAAGCTTTATTTTGCTAGTAATATTTAATCTGTGAGCAACATAACTATACATACGAAGTCACAAATGGCATACTTACCGTCTGGATGTACGCCCTAGGGTATACACATATTGTTTTCTTTCTTGAAGCTGGTAAATCATTCCTTCACTATTGCCTTCTTTCAGAAAACTTACTTATCTATAGGTCATGCATAGAAATGCCTTTGTTCGGGTATATAAGGAGACATTGATACAAGCCGTTCAGCTGACCTCAAGGATCAACAGAAGAAATCACGTCAGTTTCTGACTAGTGCTACGTCCTCGTGCTCATTAGATTATCGTCAAAAGTACACATTTTAATGACTCCGTTATCAAGGGTATTGGTTCTTTTGGACCTGTATTGTATATAGAGCTTTTATCAAATCATAGTCCCCGTAGTGTGGTTTTGGAGTGCTTATAGTCTCGACATACTGAGTAGTTACACCATCGCAGTGATTCTTATTCCAGCTTCAAGTGCATGCAAATTAGTTTAGTGTTACAAAAGGAATCAGGGTATAATCTTAACCACGTGATAGGTTGCGCATCAACATTTCAAGATAATCTGTGACCCTGTAAGTACTTTCAAGATCCCTATTGCTTTGTATCTAGCTCTATGTCTTTTTGGGTTGACCCATACATTCTTTTGCGAGTCGAGACTAGTGAAAGGTAGTATTGGTAAATTAGCAACTATTTTATTTTTAGAATATGTCAAGAGTAGAAAACGATGACTTTAGATAGCGGTATGTAAGACAGCCATCCATTTACTATGAATTAAGCATACCCATCTCGTGTCCACAGTAGAGATGTCATTACTCCACCTTTGTCATCAACTCGTGGCATACTCGTGGCAATTACTTTCTAATATAATATCCAATCAAACTAGGAGAATAGCATTGATCTATTAGCCTCTTCCATGACGTATGAATTAGGCATATCGAAGAGTCAGAAAAATTGCCAAGTTCAAGATCGAGACTTCTAAATCACGAGACATTGGGAAGGAAAATGCAAAAACTGTAGATCAACATGAGTAGCTCCTGCACTCGTATGTGATGATCTTTCGGAGGATCGCATCGCTGGTCGCAAGGCTTTTTTTCATGGAAGCAGATGAGGTCTTACAGTTTGAGCTTTTCTCTCTATTTCACTGTATCCAGACTCCAGGAGATGTACCCTTTTCCTTTTCTGTGATAAGATCTTGCAGCCCAAGTGTACCTTGATCTCTGGAGTTTCACATATCACCTCATTACATTTCTTCTACAAAAAGCCGGCTAACAATACGCCTTCTAACAATACAAATATAGTGACGTGCTATATTTTCTGAGAGCTACATTACGTAGTGTATTTTCCTGCAGATATTTTATCGTAAATGGATATGTGACGCATTGGATGTTTCTGAAGTTGCAAAAAGAAGTAATGGGACACGGAGATGATTGTTGGCTACATTAAAGAGGCATGGACTATTAGAAGTGCCTATATAAGTACATTAATCGCCATTGGTATTTGCTAGGAAGAATATGATAAAAATCATGGAACTTGCATAGTAAAGTCTAATTCACATACTTATATTCTGAATGGAAGCCACAGATAAGAAATTCGCTCTTGCGGATTCAGATTCATCCGATTGTCACGAAATCGTAAAAATCAAAAATGATATGTTCAATGAGAAACCAGACTTATCGTCTGAGTCAATGATGCGGTACATCAAAAGTAGAATCCCAACTTTATTGGATTTACCAGTTAAGCATTCCGAACAGAAGTGGTACCAAACTGTTAATCCCATTCCTGGTTTGAAGCTCATGACGAAGATGGATTTACATTTTTACTTCTTGGGATTCCTCGCCTGGACACTTGACTCAATGGATTCCTTTTGCGTCTCCGTTGCCGCTTCGGACATTGCTGCAACCTTAGGTGTTAGTGTTACCCAAATAACTTGGGGTCTCACTTTAGTTTTAATGTTTAGGTCAGTAGGTGCTATTATTTTTGGATTGTTAGCTGACTACTATGGTAGGAAATGGCCATACATAGTCATTTGTGTTTTATTTATCATTGTTGAACTTGGAACTGGCTTTGTTAACACGTACGGCCAATTCTTAGGTGTTCGTGCTCTCTTTGGAATCCTAATGGGAGCAATGTACCCGGTGTCTAGTGTGACTGCCTTGGAAAACCAACCAGAAAAGGCAAGGTCGGTTCTCCTGGGTTTGTTTCTCCCTGGATACAGCTTGGGCTATATTCTTGCAATGGTCTTCTATAGAGCATTCAAAGGCACATTTAGAGAAGGTGAAGGATGGCGTGTCCTTTTCTGGTTTAGTGCTGGTCTCCCTGTCATTTTGATTGTGTGGAGATTCTTCATCCCAGAATCAGCAGCATATCTTCAATTGAAGGAAAATAAGGCCAGGTTGAATGGCGATATTGTTGAAAAAAGGGGTTTCCTTTCCAAGATTGACACATCGGTCTGGATGACAATTAAGACTGAATGGGTTTTGTTCATTTACCTTGTCCTTCTTTTAACTGCTTTTAACTTTACCACTCATGGTTCTCAGGACTTATATGTCACCCTTCTCACTAAGCAATATCACGTTGACCAGGATCTTAAGACTATTATTGTTGTTGTATCTCGCTGGAATAGTGGGCGGTGTTGTTGTTGGTGCATTCACGGAGTTGTTCGGTAGAAGACTCTCTATCATCATGTGTATGATTTGGTGTGGAGCATTTATCTACCCAGCTTTCTTCCACGCTAAGTCGATGTGGTGGGCAAATGCTTTTTTGAATGCGGGTGTCATGGGTGCTTGGGGTATTGCTCCAATCCATCTTCTTGAATTGGTCAATGCCACCCATAGGGCATTCTTGTCGGGAGTTGTGTATCAATTGGGTAACCTTGCTTCATCTGCTGCTAGTACTATTGAAGCCAGATTAGGAGAGAGGTTCCCAGTTGAAGGACAGCCTGGAATTTATGACTACGGTAAGGTCATGACTATCTTCTGCGGAGCAGTCTTTGCGTTCATGATCCTCATTACACTTGCAGGACCAGAGAAATTTCACAGAGACTTGTCTATTCACTCTTATGAAGCCGCTGAGGAATCCTCGAGTGACCAGCTGCTCCTGCTGTATGACAAGAAGTCCGAAACAAGCTCTGAGTAAATTCAATTCTTCTAAATATGCGATTCTTAGATTTCGAAAGAATACGCATTAATGATTTTATGATTTATGATATTATGTTGCAGTTTTATAGAATTCAAAACAAGTTTTTCTGCATAATATACGAAACAAAGCCATAAGAATATGTATCGAGCGAGATCAAGATTTCAATTAATAAAAGAGTGGTTGAACCACTGGCCCGATTTGAAGCATGGCTCTCAGAAGTTTGGACAATAGTGCAAATGATGGAGTAAATGGCGATCTTTGAAATGGCGTAGTCTAATTATAGTTTACCCTTTTTTGGCTTTCCGTTAAAAACAATATCTGTACACACACATTTCTTGGGACCCTGGCTTTCTACTACTTCACACTTTTATCATCCATAAGATTGCAACCCGATTCCTTTGGAACCATAATTTTTGCATCTTCATCAGCAAATGTCGCAAGACCTCCCCTATCTGATCCTGATCTACCCGACCTCGCCCGACGGTTACCACGACATTAATCACTCTGTCCTGCAGTTACTCCTATCTACTCCAGAAAAATATTGTGTATATGCACTCCCATATCAACAGTCGTCTCTCCAAAAAATCACATGCGTTTCCCCGGGTCACGTGCCAGCTCAACAGTTGCACCCATTTCCCCTAACATACGGGCTGGGCCTAGTGTTGGCTCTCTTCCTGGCCACTGTTAAGGAAGAAGGCGGTGGACGAAGTGGCGGAATATATATATTGCTTGATTCGGCGAGATTTTTCAGAAGAAGCGAGATCGAGTTGAGTTGAGTTTAGATTTGCTTTATATTGCTGTTGTTTGTGGGTATATATTATTATTACCTAGTATTACCTTGAATTCTTCTAGTTACTGTTGAATAGCAGCTGTGTATCTCTCTCAAAATCGGCTTCTACGTAAAAACCTGAACTACCTCGACAATGGCTTCGTTAACCCAAGAATTGCAAACTTTGGCCCAGGAACTTCCTGTGTTGGTCCAGAACTTCGGCGACTACGTCAACTTCGACTGTCTGCTCAAATACGCCGTTGCCACCATTGCCTTCAACCCCATTTTCTGGAACATCGTCGCCAGATTGGAGTATAACACCCACTTCTTGACCAAGATCACCGGGGGAGCCAGAAACGGCTGTTACCTTCTTGCCTTGACCATTTTCTCGTTGGGAATCTACAGAGATCACGTCTACCAACAAGCCTTGGTAAAGCAGCCTACCTTCGAGCCATTGATCGAGTCCACCATCGTCAAGGCCCTTGCTGTTGCAACCTTCGGTTTCGGTAACGTTCTCGTATTGACTTCCATGTGGGCTTTGGGGGTCACTGGTACTTACCTCGGCGACTACTTCGGTATCTTGATGGACGATAGAGTCACTGGATTCCCATTCAATGTCAATGACAACCCAATGTACAACGGTTCTACTCTTTGTTTCTTGGGTACTGCCTTGTGGTACGGCAAGCCTGCTGGTATTGCCGTGGCCGGGTTTGTCTTCGTGATGTACAAGATTGCATTGTTATTCGAGGAACCATTCACTGCTAAGATCTACGCCAAGAGAGATCAAGAGAAGAAGAACTTGTAAAAGCGCTTGAGCTTGACTAAAATCGATCTCCATTGATATGGAAATTCCGTCTATGATGTATAGACACAAAATATGCATGTATATATTCGATCCACAAAATAGTACTTCTAATGGTTCCCATTAATGTATATACACTATTGTGGTTATAGAGAAGTATATATAATCAATAGCATGTTGAAAAGAAATCGTGATAGAGCTGTTCTAAAAGTTAAATGTAGTAATCAAAGATAGTAATGGATTTTGCACCCATCTGGTCTGAAACAGTTGGCATCTTTCTTCTTGAATCTGGTACAAAAGCATATATTTAACAAACCCTATTATTGTTGAAGTGAAAGAATGTCTATGAACGACTACACGAATTGAAAGGTGTTGGAAACTCCACGGTCCTCTACATATCTAAGATTGAGCGACTGGAACTTCTCCGATGACTTATGGTAGTATAATCCGCTGATGGAACCAGGACTGATGCTGTTGGAGAATGATACCGGGTTTGAATTGTTGCCCAGTCCACCTATGTTCAAGACGATATAATAGAAACCCTCAAAGGAAGCACCGCTGATCTGCTTGATTCTTGAGTCAGGAAGCAAGAATTCCTCCTTCCATCTCATGTATATGTATTGATTATCTTCTTCTCCCCTCTGGATATCTTGCAATCTCTTTTCAAGCTCGTCATCAGTCAAATGAGCCGAGCCTGTGAGTCTCTTCCAATGCTCAAAGTCGTTTTTGGCGTAAGAGCCCCAGTATTTGTTTTCAGTGATAAAGGAATAGTATTTCACGTTGAAATCATGGACAGACTTCTTCTCTCTGCTCTGCCAGTTGTAAGCATTCAACGGATTATTAATGATCTCGCCCTTAAAGCAAGTAATGATCTCAGCATGGTCTTCTGTGAGTCCAGAAATCTGCAAGAATCCTGTAACAATGGAGTTCAAGAAGTCTACCGTCTTGAACTCAACCTTGATGTGAAACCGGGCTTTTCCAGATTGCTGTTCGCCTACGAACTGGGCGTTTGGACGGAGGTAACTGTTGTGGAACTTGGGTATTCTGTTGTTTGTGACGTTGTTAGGAATGCATTTGTCGAAGTAATCAAGAGAGTACTTCGATGACTTTAATGTTGATGACGATGCCGATTGAGACGAAGACCTGAGCGATAATCTGCTGTTAGATCTCTCTGATGACAATGGTGAAGGTTGTGATTGTGAATTGGACCCTTTCTTTAAGATCGAACTGTGATCCATACTCATCCCGGACAAGTTTGCTTCGTTGTGATTGTTGAGGATATCGATGTGATTTGATTGAGGCGACATCTCTAGATCTTGATCTTCATGTTGAATGGTAAACTGATCTGGATCGATAGTAGTGCCATTATTGTTGGTTCCGCTGGCGTTATCATTGAAATTGAAGTCGTTCTGTAGCTTGGAATCTTCTATCAGTCTATTTTCATCTGTATCGGTGCTGTTATCGGAGGCTTCAACCAAGCCCGATGGGGATGAGGACGTTCCGCCGAAGTGACCGGTTTCAGTGGTTTGGCGGGATGCAAATTCATGTCTTTCACGGGATATTGACGGCGAGGAGGGAGTCTTGGGGTCTTCAACCTTGTTATGGGCTTCTGTTACAGGCATTTTCGGGCGATTTTGATGGGTTTATGGTGGGTTGAACTAGTGTTGTCTATGACGGGGTTTGGTGTGAGCACGGATGAGGTGTTTGGGAGAGTTTCCGGCGGTTAGGATGATAAGGGACGAGTGGTGTTATATAGCACGGCAATGAGCTATGATGGGTATAGGAGAATATTATGCCACGTAAAAGAACCACCTGGAGAACAGAAGAGCAAGAGAAGAACAAAACAAATAAAAGGAATCAGAAGAACAAGAAGAATAAAAAGAATTGAGAAGACGCTGCTGATAAAGAAATCCAGAAACAACGAAGCAGCGAAGCAGCGAAATACGAAGAAATAGCGAGGAATCACCACAACGCAGCGAAGCCCACACGATTCGCAGGACCCGGGGACGGAAAAGTGGTGGTAGGGTCTCGCGAGAAGAAGGAAATGACGGTGGGGGCGAGGCAGAGGAGATAGCGACAGCAAGAAGAGGCAGCGACGTCTACTGGGGTACAACAGAGCAGTTAAACAGCTCTTCTGCTGATGGAAGTGATAACAGACAGTTGGTAGGTTTTGCGCCGAATTGGGGTTTCCGTGGGACGATATGCGATGGAGCTTTGGTGGTGATGGGGTTGCTGTGGAGTGGTGTGGTGAGGATGGATTTTTCTCGTGACGATAAGCGAGAAGAGATGCGGTGTGAGATGAGAGCACAAGAGAGCAAGAAAAGAAAGAAATACCGAAAAGACGACCGAAGTACTCTTAGTAGGGGTCTAAATTGGAGGTATGATTCCGGAGATGAGAGTTGGATATTGGCTTGATACAAGACAACCCATGGCATCGATAGAAGGTGACGTGACTAGAACAGGGAGATCAGCTCGTCCGCTGTGAAAATACTCAGATGATAGCGATAAAGCCGAACCTCACTAGGCAAGTGCAATCAGTATCGGCACAGGGGCAGGCCAGTACGAGGCAACTGCCACGGTTACACGCAATCGGAAAATAGAAGTCGCGCCGATGTTCGCAGTAGGTATTTATTCAGTGAGACTGTGAGACTGTGAGACTGTGAGACTGTTGCTCACGGAAGAACATAGTTACACAGAGACACTATAACATTAAAACACTGAAGCATTGAAACAGTAAAATATTGAACAATAAAACGGTAAAAACATTAAAATATTAAAACATTTCACAATAACACACTCTCACAGTAACACACTAAAACACCATAACACTAAAACTCTAGAACACACCCTCTCTCACTACTTCCCATCAAATCGTAAGTCCCTTCGATCCAATCGCATTTGCTACTGAGTATATCAGCAAAAGTGGCCTCGTCACGTCACCGAAAACCATTCCTCTGCGTGATCGTCTTTGCTTTCTGTGGTGTGCGATGACATCACTGAGCTGTTCCAGCAGCGAGGACGTGCAGGTGAGAGTTTTGGCAGCAAGTGTGCTAGTGTATGAGAAGTGAAGTGGAGGATGGAGTGGAAAGGTGAACTGGAGATGGTTTCAGCTTCATGTGTGAGATTGGGTACGGATTGGACGCTACAGCGTGTTCCATAGCGGGTAAGAGCCGGTTGTTTAGAAGGCGATTTCAATGTGGTATGAGATCGCGATACTCTCTTATCTGCGAATAGGCTGCAAAATAGTGACCGCTCCTAGGAATCAAGTTGGCAAAATAGCCACTTTTTATTTGGAAGAAGGAATATTCACACTTAAGAGCAAACTTATCCTTCTACCCACAGTGAAATATCCTTATTACGTCTTTCTTCGCAAGATTCTTGTGTAAGATGGTCTTACATGTGGTGCCTCTACCTACAATATTGAGAGATATATGGGCCCTACTCCTCATAAACACCTAAAGAAAATCAGAAATCGTCCCACATCTCTATTCAACTGTATTATTCATAAATAGGCATACTCTGCTCTACATACGCATCAATGGGACCCATCAATACTAACCATAACAACCATCAACTCCAACCCTCCACCATCCCTACCATCCCCACCATCCACACATTCATATTAGTAAAATGTGCCGCGCACGCACTCTCTTCTTACAGCGCTTAACACAATCATTAACATTCTAAATACTTCTTCTTCTTCAAGGTTTAGTTCATAACTGGAACATATTGTAGTTTATCGTAGCAAATATCGCATAATCACAGCTCCTGTTGCCATTGGTGTTGCCAATACCAAAAGTTAGAGCGTTTTACCATCTCAATTGCTGTTTCAATTGGCCTGTTCACTCGTTTTTTAGGGCAGCTTTTCACAATTACTAAGAATCACGGCACAAATCGATTTCGTTAGGTAGCTCTTCGTTGATACGCTTCAAGACCTCATTCCTTGCATATACATTGACTAAGCTGCTTTGTTTCTATGTCAACTCCTCCGACGCCGGTTCATCCCGCTGCAAATGAAGAAGTCCATGACTTACCAACAGAGTCTTTACCCCAGACTACCCTTGAAGACATAGATTTAAACCCTGAATTGTACGATTCAGACTATAAGGATAGTTATACAAGTCTACCACAATTGGAAGAATCGAGGGCTTCTGCATCTGTGGAACCTACAGAGTCTAATAATGCAGTAAAAAGATTCAGATTGTTAGAGAAATCAGGAGACGCTATGGACTCAGAAACGTCCTTAGAGGACGTGGATCTTTATGAAATGAAGCAAATAACATTACCCTTTGATGAAGGATATGAGCTCTTTCAATCGGAGTTCTTGAACACACCGGGTCAACCTCGTGATGCCATTTCAGATCATCAACAAAGCAAATTGATAAATTACATCGACGAGAGTTTATTGAAGATCCAGCGGAAGTATATTAAAAATCAGACTGAAATCGTCCAGTTTTACTCATTCCAAGAGCTCTTAGATGAATTGGTGATAATAGTCAATTTGATATGGACGTCAATTGAGCAGAAGAATGAGCTCTTTGGGCAGGTTGAATACTACATCAAAATTGTAGGCGATTTGGAAGACTACGTTGCCCACTATGATCTGTTATTTGACGATCACATAGATGAAGAGGAAGTCAAGATAGATAATGGAAAGTTGATTCAATTCTTCACCTTTTTCCAGAAAATAGACTTACAATTATCATTACTCTTGGATGGATATACTGCCTCTTCAAACCGATTGCAAAAAGCAAATAGTACGCAGTTAATACGATTGATACCTATTGTGTCACGTTTGAGAATAGTTATCATTTCAAAATTGGAGTCTATAAGGATAAAGTTGAATCGTCTTCTTGAAAGACCGCCAAGTGAACATATCGAGACGGAAGCGAAGAAATTGCTCAATCTCTTTGAGCTTGAGATCAGTAGACTCTTTGAGGGAATTCTTGAAAGAAGCGCATGATATGGTAAGAATATTTGGTGTTGATGAAGGAAATAGGAGTATCTCTACTTAGAGGTAGTTACTTGGAATTGTATGGACCAATGATCGAATCAATGGATGTTTATTGATTCCCGTGCCAAATTACCAGATGGAACCCCACTAAACCTACAAGATACACACTGGAAAGTAGTACAATTGGCTCTATTTCTGCCCCAATAATCACTCACTGCACTAATTTTATCTATTCACAAGCCCAAATTCATCTCCCATACAAAACCATAGAGTAATACCATCCTAATCAACACTTCAACACTAAAACTCGTCCTTATATCTCTACCTGCACACAGAACGACTTCTCTATGCACTTTATTTGTGTAGAGCACGACCGTCTAATATATATTCTTAACCAAAAGCTATTTAGTAGTTGGTTGTAGTTGCAACATAACGCAATAGATCTGTAATTATGTGGCCTTTCACTTCTTCCTCGGGGTCCTCGTCGGGGAGCATGGAGTCGGAGAGTATCCAGAAAGAACTTCCTGAAAATTTGAAGGGCTTCTTCTCGGAAAGCAACCCCGAACCAGAACATCGCTCCATCTTTGAAATTTCACCCCAGCAGAAACGAGTCAATGAAGTGATGCTTCGGGTTGAGAAGATCAACACTGGGGAGTATGTGGAGGAGTTTGAAACATACAAGCAGCGCGAAAAAGCCAAAAAAGTGTGTGCCGTAAATTGTTCCGAGGTTCAACAACAGGTATTGGAGTGCTTTAAGCATTGGAAATGGGCTAGTTTGGAGACTCCGTGTGGTAAAGAGATTGTCAGAACAACCACTTGCATAGATATCCAGAAAGTTGCATTGAAAAAGCTTTATTATGATGACTGTGTGAGTATTCCTCAGTGCCAACAAATCCGGTTTGTTGTAGACAAATTGTTCACAGAGAACTTCGGTCAATTAGGTGACAACGTCACCGATGAGACTAAACAGAAGTTTGACAAAGACTTGGATAATGTCTTCTACAAAATATGGAAGTGAAGGAAGAAGTTTTCTTTACAGCCATTTCTAAAATCTTTCATAAACCTATTCTATCTACATGAATTATCCGTCTACTTCAATCATAGAGTCGTGTTCGTCATAATATTCATAAGCTGTATATACCTTCAGTTCCCCTATGTACATATTAATGTATTAATGTATCCCTAATTGTTCATTCATCATTCCTTTGGAGCCAGTTGAATATCAGCCGCCAAATCGCTCCAAAGTGCCAACTTTTCACTGTAGCTAAGTGAAGCTACGAGTCCAGACGTGTTTGGAAAGACATATATTCTGGAATGATTCGGCACTTTCAATTGTAATTTCTTCAATATCAAGTTGTAGATTCTTACCTCCTCTAGGGAAGATTTATCCTTGATTTCTTTTTGCAATCCCCAATCGAATGTGTTTTTGGATAACTTGAACTTCTTGATTCCTAGCTCGTTCATCATGAACTTCACTACAATCTCCCATATTCCTTTCCCTATGAAGACAATAAATTCACAATTGGAGCGGTTAAACTCCAGGATCAATCTGGGAACATTTGCAAGCTTTTCTGCCAACGGAAGTTCTTGAGCTGTTCGAGTGCATCTCAATACCAAGTCCGTAAATCCTATTTTGTATTTTATAATGTCATAATCATGCAATGGTTTGAGGTATGTTATACCGTCCTTCACTAGAGTCTGAAGCAAATCATCACTTTCGATATTTTCCTCTATGTAGTTCTTATTTATTCGCTGAAGCACTTGGAGAAACGCTTTTGACTGGTTGAAGAGCTTCCAGAAGAGATTAGAGAAATGGGCATAATGATGCTGCTGTAGTGAAGACTCGACTCCAGGATTGTACCCAATAAATAAGAGGATCTGATTTTCCGTCAAAGATGGAAGTACATCATTATAGACCTCAATGGGATACTTTTCATCTTTTTTGGGTGTGATAACAGTCGTTATGGTGGTATTTTTCACCAGCTTCTTCTTTGTTGGAGACGGCTTTGAAATACGACTAGAAGACGACGAAGTGGGCCTATTTATGCGAGAAGAAGTCTTCTTTTCTCGCACAGAATTTTCGTCCTCTTCTGTGTATCTGAATGACTGTAGAGACTTTAGTTTATCCATATCTGCTGTATTGGTAGAAAGAATAGAGATATAGCACAATATTCTTCTAAAGTATGGGGAAATGGATCTATTGATATTGGTCTTGGTACACGACTTTTTTGCAGTTACAACTTTTCAGGAACCGGACTGGGGGTGTCAGCTGCTGTTGAGAGCTGGTAATTTGAATAAAAAAAAGTACTACGAATAGCCAAGAGCTATTTCATGGGATTTTCTTCCCAAGTACAATTCAAACAAAACAGCAATTATTCTATTTGCCCCCAACTACACTACTACACAACGTACCAATATAAACAATGGCAATAAACTGCAACAATCCAAACTATCACAACCTGCAAATATTCTTGCTCCCCAGCATTCCCGTTAAGACGGCTCTACTGCATACCACAAACATCAACACAACAACAATAAATTTTTGTTGGAGCCTCTCTTTAATGGAGCCATCTGATGTTATTCATATTCATCAACAAATACCAAGTATATGCTAGTACATGTTAGTATATGTATTGTAAATAGCCTTAGTTAGACGTTAAACAGCTCGGTTAGACATGGTAGAAGATTCGTCGTCGTACGGGTTTTCCATGCTAGAAAGAAACCACTCTCCGATCAGTAAAGACGGCATTAAGCTGAACTCAACACCTCTAAATCTGTATAATAATGCCAATGACAAGCTCTCGCCTGTTGACATAACCGGTATGTACTCATCCAAGAAGTTCGGAAATAACAATATGCTGACACCGATACGGCCCCCTGAGAAGAGAGAAAAATTGCAGTCCATTTTGAAGAATAGCACCAGAACTGAAGCTAACGGAACCAACAACGGCGAAGACGCTTCTGTGTCAGAATCCTTGCTAAGAAAGCATCCCGAACTTAACCTTGCCAGTAGAAACGGCGAATTGAATCCCGTGAAAGGTGCAAGAGTTCTCTTCTCACCAACAAAAGAGATCTTGTCGTATAGAAAAGAGTACCTTGACGATATGACATCAAGTGAAACGGATATTGATTCGAGCCGTAATAGAAGAACCAATGGTTTCAACGGAAATCGCAACAGGTCCGGGAGTAACAATGAAAGCAGTGGGGATTACTTTCCTGGTCAATCCGTAATGAATACCTCGAATAATAGTGGAAATACAGATACTGGGAATAATAACAGAGAATCACTAGTAACGAGATTAATGACAGACCCTACCATACCATATGTATTATCATTATACCTACAACTCTTCTTCAACTTGTTAATAATTTCGATTGTGCTATACTTTGTCTTCATCTTTGTCAAGACAATTAAGGCTGATATCAATCACAAGCTAGAGGTATACATAACAGATACGATGCAAGAGATCACGATGTGTACCAATGAATACTTCAGAAATAAATGCTCCAACGAAAACGGCAACGTTAGGGCACCAGCTCTAGAGGGAAAATGTACAAATTGGAGCAAGTGTATGAATCGTGATCCCCGTCTTATTGGAAAGTCAAAGATCACGGCTGAGACATTTGCTGATATTGTTAATGGGTTCATCAGACCAATCAGTTGGAAGTCTTTGATCTTCATAAATCTCATGATATTTGGAAGTATATTGTTCATGAATGTCGCCTTTGGCAGTTATAGAAATTCATCCCAGTTCAATGGCTATCAGAGCAAAGAGAACACCGAAAAGTTAAAAGAGTTGGAGAACATGATAAAACAACAGGACAAGTTATTGCTCAAATACGAGCAAGTAGAGAATTCTATTTCGAAGCAGTCCGAAAGAAACAATTCTAATCGTCAGGAAAATACTCCCACGGACATGTTACGTTTACAATCCCCACATTCGGTAAGTTCTCAAATGGTTATCCGGTCTGGAAGCTCCTTCATGGGTAATGAGAGTAACAACAGTACCCTCAACTCACCATTGGTGCGCAGAAAGGGATCGTATAAGTAGAAGTATATAGACAGCACATGGAGACAAAAAATCACAGAAGTATATAATAAACGCTAATGACAACGATGACATCAATGAACTAATGTAGTTGAAATTACATACATGTAGATAATAAAGCTTAATTGGATATTTTGACATAAATGAGTTGATATTTAATATCAGTGTAGTTTTCTTTGTGATGTCCCGATTAGGAGTTTTAAAAGATAAGGCTAAAACGCACATACTATTTTGCAACAATTACGATGTTTCACGATTAAGGAGAACAAGGAGTAGTAGTGTAGTAGGCGGGATAGGTAAGGGATATAGGTCTTTGGGTATGGAATATGAACATATATAAAGCGGAAGATGCGTTCGAAAGTATGTTCTTTTGTATTGCTGTGAGTAGCTACTACCATTAACTATGAAGAGCGAATCTATTAATGAAACAACAAAAACTTATTCTCCTAAGTCTGACTTCTCGGAAAGTGCTTCTGATGGCTGCGAAAGTATCAATGGGTACGAACTAGATCATTTGAAGGAGAATGGTGGAAGAGGTGCTGTTAGTCTCTCGGAATCAACTGCCAAGCCAGGGGGTGAAGAAGTCAAGGGTGGTCTCTTCATGTTTTTTGAAAAGTCAGATACTGCTTTCCTATTCCTTGCCTGCTTGGCTATGTGTGCATCTGCTGCTGCTACCCCATTACAAACAGTAATGTACGGAAACATATTCACCAAGTTGAGCAATTTCTACTTGGGTCGATATGAGAGCTTCAATGAGTTCATCTCTGATGTTAGGCTCTTGTGTGGACTCATTATGGTAATTGGTGCTGGTAAGATGGTATTCACATTCTTAGGGGTATTCCTTTGGATGCAATTTGGAGAGAAGCAACAGATTAAAGCTAGAATGACATTGTATCTGTATATATTTGCTAGAAGTATGGAGTGGTTTGACACATCTGAAAACGTCATAGGAGATGTATCGCAGGTGAACAGATGCGTTGAAGAATTAAGAGCCGGAACCTCTGAGGTAATTGGGTTATTGGTACAGTCCAGTGCTAGCATTATAGCACTACTTATCACTTCGTTGTATCACTCGTGGTCTTTGACATTGGTGATTATGGCCACCGCACCTATAATGGCATTCTTTGCTTGGCTTTTTGGAAGGTTGACTTATACTGCTGCTACAAAGGAGAACGATATAAATGCAAAGGCTTCAAAAATTTTAGATTGGACCTTTTCATATGGCTCTATTGTCAGGTCTTTCAACGGAAAGTACGTGGAGATGGCAAAGTTCAACAAATTAGTAGACAAGTCAGCCCAAGCGTTCTTCCTTTTGACTAAAGCGACTTCTGGTAATTCGGCCGTGCTTAGAACACTTTCATTACTAATGTTTGTGCAAGGATTTTGGTTCGGAAATTACATGATTAGCATTGGAAAGCTTAAGATTAATGAATTACTCACATGTTTCACCTCCTGTCTTATGCTAGGTGCTTCAATATCAGATCTATCCACTTTACTTGCAACGCTTAACAAGTCCCAGTCTGCAGTACAGAAGATTGCAAAATTTATGGGTGCAAAACTTGATTGTAACGATAACAACGAAGGAATATACCCTTCAAGGTGTGAGGGGGACATTAAGTTTGATAAGGTTGAATTTCTGTATCCTGGAAGAATGGACTTGGTGTTGAAAGGTTTGTCATTCACTTTGAGAAAGAATGAAATGACTTTCATCATTGGAAAATCTGGTACGGGTAAGTCTACGCTCTCACAGTTACTAATGAGACTATATTCCCCATCAAAAGGATCCATTTCTATAGATGGTAATCACATATGCAACCTCAGTCACAAATGGCTAACTGACAATGTTACAGTCCTCCTGCAAAGTCCCGTTGTTTTCAATGATACCATTTTTAATAATGTCGCTTTGGTAGTATCCAGGAAATATGGTTCTGCCAGCCAAGTACCACAGAAGTTAGTCGAAGAAGCAATTGGCTTTTCACGATTTAAAGACGTAGTGGATGGCATGAAAGATGGTATAAACTCGGATATCAAGCAAACTACTCTATCTGGTGGTCAACAACAGAGACTCGCAATTGCTAGAGCAAAGATTAGAGATACGCCCATCTTGATACTTGACGAAGCACTTTGCGCAATGGACAACAGGCTCAGACTCAGTTTGCTTGATTCTATCAGACAATGGAGACAGGGAAAAACTACTGTCGTGATAGTTCATGAAACTGACCATATAAAACCTTCTGACAATGTGATATTGTTGGATAAAGGAGTTGTTAGTGCAGAAGGGTACTTTCTGGATTTTGCCGATAGAGATATGTTCTTAGACTCTCTGGAGGATGAAGCTGGAACTTTTGCAGCCACTCTGGACAAAGAGAATCAAGATGGACAACCTAGAAACTACAACTATCTAACAAATCCTGTTATTCTTAAGGATTTGGAGGAATCCTCCAAACCCAAAGGAGAAACAGAGGAGGAACCACCGCAGCAGGTAATGGGAGTATTGGCTATTTTAAAATACTGCAACGGCACGATAGAAGGAAAGTTGTTCATTGCAATTGGGTTACTCTTTTCATTGCTTGGAGGCGCAGCGAGCCCAGTCTTCTCTTTCTGCTTTTCGAGATTATTATCCAATATGGTGGATGCTTCCACGGGTATTGATATTCACCGGAGCTTGACTCTATGGTCAGGCATTGTCATAGCTGTTTCCTTTTTCAGTGGAATTACCTTCTTTGTTTCTCAGTTCATCCTTGGTTATTCCAGTGAAAAATGGATTGTCAACCTTAGGAAATTATGCTTCCAGAGAATAAATGAACAAGATATGTCCTTTTTCCAACAGAGTTCAACAAAGTCAGCAGAATTAACAGCTCTTCTTATGAACGATTCTCGAGACTTGAGGAACCTTGTTTCTGAGTTCATCTCTCTTGCCATAAGTTTGATTGTGATGCTTTTGCTAGGCACAATTTGGTCAATTATAACGGGATGGAAGCTTGCCTTGGTTGGAATATCTTTTGTGCCCCTAATATTGGTGATTACCAGAGTGTATTCTATCTTCTTGGAGAAATCTGAGAACACCTACAAAACAAGTATAGCTGAATTAGAAAACCACAACTATGCGACGGTAGGGTCAATAAAGAGCATTCATTTGCTTGGCTTGAACCAGCATTTCCAACAAGAGTTCGAAGCCTGTCTCTTAAAAGTGAATTCTAACGCTATAGTAAGGTCAATTCACACCGCAGTTGGACTAGCTCTTTCTGAAGTATGCAACGCTGTAGCAACTGGAACGATTCTTTACTATGGCATGGTTCTAGCCGGAAAGTACGAGTATTCCAAGCAACAACTCTTACAAGTGATCACTATTTTGACTTTTACAATGACCAATGCTGCCAGCATGTTGAATCAAATTCCTGAAATTGCAAGGGGACAAAGAGCAGGTACCCTACTCATCAAATTGATGCAAATGATTCCTTCTCCAGCTGAAAACAATGGAGATATCAAGCTATCTAAAACGACTGACGCTCCTTTGTTGAAGTTTAGAAATCTTCAATTTAGCTACCCTGGAGAAAACAATAGCCCTGTTTTAAAGGACCTCAGCTTCAGTGTTAACAAAGGAGAGGTGATTGGACTTGTAGGAAAGTCTGGAAGTGGAAAGTCCACAATCTGTTCTTTGCTAACTCGGCTATTCACCACAAACGACAGGAGTATCTTCTTATCAAATTATGATATTAAAGCATTCGATATCGATTGGTTACGAGAGGAGATAGCTGTAGTGCCTCAAGCTCCAAATTTCTTTGAAGGAACCATTCACGAAAACTTGCTATATGGAATAAGCCCTCTGAGATCTATTTCGATGGAGAAAATAGAGAATATCCTAAAGCAAGTGAATATGTTTTCTTATATCATTTCACTACCAGAAGGTATACATTCTAAGATAGGAGAAGGAAGTCACTCCTTGCTCTCTGGAGGTCAATCCCAAAGATTGTCAATTGCAAGAGCATTGCTTAGGGGGCCAGAGATCTTAATATTGGATGAATGTACTTCTAGTTTGGATCAAGAAAATACGAGAAGTATTATTAATTTGATTAAAGGTATGGAGGGCAAGTTAACAATCATTGTCATAACCCATGATACAGAAGTAATGAAGGCAGCCTCAAGATTAATTGTGTTGAAAGATGGTGAAGTAGAAGAGCAAGGTGATTTTGACAGTCTACACGATGCAAAAGGGGAACTATATAGAATTACTAAAGGTCTCTATTAGCGGAACATGTTATTTGACTTTATAAGAATAAGAACATACTAATTTAACTCTATACGCGGTGTATCCGAATCTTAGAAAATCTAAGGTTTAACGCAAATATATGGTACCTCTACATCTTCACCCTCTTCATCGTCGCAACAGACTTCAAAGATCAAGAAATTGACATGTTCTGGAATATCTTTCTTGCTCACCTCCTTGATCAACTTTGTCAAGTTCATAGTCAATCTATCCTTCACCTTCTTTGCAGGAAAGAATGAAGCATATAAAAGAGAGACTCCGTAAGAAAGCATCGAGATTTCCAAACCCTCTTTCTCCTTAAAGTGGTCGAGAAGCTCTTGCAAGGTAATATCACCTTTTAAGTCAAATCTATCCCAAATTTGGTCAAATTCTTTGTTGTTGTACTTACCAGTGGCAGATTTGATTGGTTCAGAGAAGCCAAAGAAAGGCAACGCTAAGTTGATGAAACCATTCTTGTATTGTTCAATGTCGTCCTTTCCTGCTACAACCTTGTACAATTCCAAGCAGACTAAACCAGTTACCAAGGCAGTAGTTGTGGCAATGGCTGGGATGATCTTACCAGCAATGAACTTGGTCTTGTGTGCATCCACAGTTTCAATAGCATAGTTCAAAGCTCTACAGTTGGAACACGAAGTGATAAACTTAATGTGTTGATTGGAGTCATCGTCCTTCTCGAATTCCACAGGGTTCAATCTATAACCGGCCAAAGTACTTGGCTCAGGTAAAGATGCAGCAATCTTCCTTATCTCATCGTCATCAATCGAACCAGCAAGCTTATTGGCCTCTTCTTCGGCTTCGTTGTCGTTAGCAGCAATAGTAACACCGGACTTTGGAGTGAAGGGTTCAATCTTAATTTGATCTAATACCTTCTTATAGTCATCCAAACTGGTAAAAGGAGTGGCTGTCAATCCGTAAATAAAAGCCAAAAGAATGGCACCGCTGTAAACAAAATTGAAGTGATCTTCATTGTTGATGTCAAAGTCCAATGGTTCTGGCGCTCTCTTTGGTCCACTCCAGAAAGGAGCTCCGTTTGAGGTCGTGGCATCCTTAGGGAAGTTATATAACAATTGTTTGATTTCGTGGTTGTACTTCTTCTCAAATTCCAAACGAGCCCACTTGATACAATCCTCAAAGCTGTATGGACGATTGTTTAAAAGGTTAGAGATGTTTTCAAGAGTACCTTTGATGTCAGGATTCTGCTTTAAAGTTTGTTCAACGTAGTTGGGCTGAGATAAGTACAAGTTCACTGATTCTGGAGATTCGGTGAAGTATCCTTGGAATAATGACTTGGCCCATGCAATCGTGTGATCAATTTTGTTTGGGAAAGAACGTAAAGTACATAATGGAATGGACTTCTCTGGTGGATCATGAGAAGAAGAATAAGACTCCGTCAAGTTTGGAATAATGACTTGAGTATTACCCTTCGTACCAAGAGTTCCCGACTCCAACAATGGCTTCTTGTAGAAGACACATTTACGATCGACGTAAGTTCTGGCATCTACATTATCCAAAGCGTTAGTGACGAAATCCAAGCCATTCCAGAAATCGTCGTCGAAAATGTTCTCAGTTTCACTACCAACCTTATCAAGCAAGGATTCTATCTTCCCCTTCAAGTCCGGGTTCATTTTTTGAACAGCTGCGGCTGCAACATCGGACTTGTTCTTTCCTACGTCCTTTGGTCTAAACAAGAATTGACGGTTCAAATTAGACTTTTCAATGGAATCATTATCGGTGATCACAATTTTACCTTCTGGACCACTTCCAAGACCCATCATAGCCCAGTTCTTCAACATTTCACATCCGATTGCACCAGATCCGACTAAGAAGACCTTTACATTTGCAATCTTCTCCTGGTATGCACGACCAAAAACAGCGATTTGGCCATCATAACGAGTTCCAATTGGCTTAGTAGTTTCCTCCGTTCTTGGGTACTCCTCCTCGTTTGGCAAAGACTCCAATGAATCGAAATAAAGCCATTGCTTGACTGGACCATATTTAGAAGAGCAGTTCTTCAAAACTTCCTGGGCAATAAGACCACCATAAAATGCTGTTACACCTGGGATATCACCTCTTGCTTGATAGGAAAGTTCTTTAATCAACTTTTCATCAATCTCAGCTTCTCCCAAAACCTTTGGGTTTTGTGAAGAGATTTCTTTGGTGTACTGGAGAACTTCCGCAGCGTCTTCATCATTGCGTGGACGAGGAAGAGCACCGTTGTGTCTTGTTTGGAAAGCTTGAAGAGCTTGGAATCCCAAATGGAGTTGTGGTGGTCTGTCAAACTTTGCATAGTCAGAAATGACGTACTCGGGCTCTGCAAGTTGTTTTAAGAGTGGTTCAAATGTAACTTCCTTTGGAACTCTGACCTGGGTGTAAAGACCGTTCTTTACGTATGTACCAAAACTTTCATCGATCTTAATCTTGAACGCATATGGACCCAATACTTCGACTTTCTGGGGGTTTCCGTCGTTTAATTTGGGCATGCCCTCGATTTCAGAGAACTTTACGTAGTCGCCATCCTCAAGGCCATGTCTGTTGTCGTCAAGCATGGTTACAGTTCCATCAGGCTCGATATCGGACACAATACCGGTTAATGGCTCTTCACCTGTCTGGTCAACAATTGTGAAAGAAGAGCCAAAGTCCACAAAAAGCAGACCAAAAAGACCCTTGATGTCAGCGTTGATATATCCGATTTGCTTGTCGTGGGTGAAGTTGTTAATTCTGACTTGTTCTTCCAACGAGATGTTGGTGGTAACTATACATTTGAACTGGGCTAAAGTCTCTTCTGAGAGATCGGCGAGGACTGAAATGGGGACGTAGGCGTTCAATTCTGATAATTTGTCAGCAGAAGCCTCTGCTCTAGAGGTTCCAACGCTTGATTCTTCAAGGAAGAACTGAGAAGACAAGTCTTGTAATGAAACTGGTTCTGGGTCGTAGAGTGCTAACGACTTGACACCGGCAAGTGCCACGTTCTTGGCAATCTCTACACCGAGACCCTTGAGACCAACGATAAGAACGCTAGCATTCTGCATCTTAAGCATGGCCTCCTTTCCGAGAACGTAGAGCTGTCTGGAGTACAACCCTTCATCGATTTCGGTGTTATTAGGCGCTGGCGAGTCCACTTGCATGTTGTCGGCCATTGTGGAAGATGAAAGCTGGGAAAACGGGGAAAAAAGGGCAATTTCTGGGGCGATCTGCTGGCGGTGGTTACTGTCAACGGATCTGGCGATGAATTGAGCGTTTTTCCTGCTATTCTACAGACTTCTAGTGGTGATTCCAGGAAGAAACAAGTTGGCTGTAAATATGATTTGTCATTTGCAGAACGAAAATTACAGGTTTCTTTGGATTTTTGGGTTGCCACGATAAAGCGATTGTGTGCAGGTGTGATAAATAGTGGGCTTTGAATACGGTGGAGGTGGGTGAGAGTGTGATATAATTGAGGGAGTGTTAGAGTAATAGAGTAATGGGGATAGGGTCTATGTCATTTTGTAGTGTGGCGAGGTGAATATATGTCAAGGTGTTATAAAGTGAGAGTATAGGAGAGATGAAGAGAGGTAACTATGCTGCTGCTGAGTGAGGTTTGAGTACGTGAGAATGTGGGGCTGAAGGCGTGAGTGTTAGTGGGAGTGCGAGATATTAGTGAGAGATATGAGTGAGAGATTAGTGAGGTATAGTCAGATTAGTGAGAATTTGTACGATATTAGTGAGATATTAGCGAGATCACTGATTGCGAGAGCCATTACTAAGAGCTGTGTGAAACACACTGCTTGATTAATTACCATTGCCGACTCATGCAAATGATACGAGCTATCTAAATTGTCATCAAAGTACTGGAAAATACGTCATAACAGGTGAAGAATCCGTTGTAGAAGGAATTTGCGGCTGACTCTATTTTGCCACCAGCTATTTCATGAGCTGTTGATTGTAGGCACAGCTATGTCATATCGCCTTTACGTGATACTAATTGTTCACGTAAGAACCTCTCATTAGGCCACTACTACTCAAAAACCATGTGATTATAACTTTTACAGGGTGCAACTAGCCTATTCGTATGATTTCTGAAGACATAGAATGTCTCGTATTTAATTCATTCTTACAATACAAGTGTAACGTTGTACTTGCTTCTTTCAAATCACAACCATGTGTTATTATTCACTCTCTAGTATCTCTACTATCTCTTCTCTACTCTACTCTACTCTACTCTACTATATTCTATTCTTCTAATCCAAATGCTCTAAGCCGTGCTTTTTCAACACAGCATGCAAATCAAACTCGGGATCTCTTGGTTCCAAAGTCTTGACGACTTTGGCAGGAACTCCTACCACAACCGAGTTTTCTGGAACATTTTTGTTCACAACAGCACCAGCTCCGATAACGCAACCATCGCCAACAGTTACACCTGGAAGTATGGTGGCACTTGCTCCGATCCAGACATTGTTCCCGATGGTGATTGGTAACCCACACTCAATACCACTTCCACGCAAGGTAGGATCTGTTGGGTGTGTAGCAGTGATAAGAGAAACGTTAGGACCACAGAAGACACCGTCACCAATTCTTACGACTGAAACGTCCAAGATAGTCAAATTGTAATTGCTGTAGAAGTTCTTGCCAAGAAAGGTATTGAATCCGTAGTCAAAGTAGAGAGGATGTTCCATGAACGTTCCCTCGCCTACATGGCCGATGAAAGACTTCAAGTGGTCTTCTTTGGCCTTTACGAACTCACCTGGAGTCTTGTAGTCTCTCATTCTAAACCTTTCGTAGTCAAGCATAAAATCCCTAACTGACATTCTAGTCAATTCCAAAGATGGCTGGAAAGGGTTGTATCTATACCAGGTTGTTAGTAAGACCATTCAGCTGCAAAATTTTGGCCGGTTTCAATGCAATTAAGAGGCAACTTACACCATTCCACTGATCATTCTTTCATAGTTCTCGTCGCTGCCCTTGAAGGGAAGGTTGTTCAAGTTCTTGTAGGCGAATTGAACCAATTCTTCGTCCTTGTCAGCACTGACATTTGAGAGTTTGCAGAATTCTTCACGAGATAAGTTAGACATTGTTGTTTTCCGATTGTTTAGTGATTGTGATGGTGGATCGAAGAAGCTGGAGAAGAGAACTGTTTTATACTATTCAAGACCTCTCCGATGCACTGCCTTGCCATCCCAACTTCGCGGGTTACTTTCTGAATGGGGGAATAGGGTATACGTGAGAACCCGAGGTTTTAGCGAATTCATTGCGCGTTCTTGCGAGCTTTTGGTCGCAGTACCAGGCACAGCAGCTCCACTGGCGATGGTGGCTTTATCTCATAAGCGCACTTGGTGCCTTTTGACATCGCGGAATTGTTTCTTAATGGGGGAATAGATATATCTTTGCGAACGGTGGAGAGACGGGGTTTGGGAGATTGGGGTTTGAGTATTATTGCGGTATATCGCCGAAATCTGCAATAAGGTGTTACGGAGACATAGCCGTTGCGGTTGCCGTTTCATGTCTCGATAACATCTGTGAAAGCAATGTGTAGACGCTTTGCGGGTATATCCTACTGAAAGAGGAATACTACTTTATACTTTCCTATGACGTCTAAATTTAGTGACAAATATGATTTGAATATCACGGTGGCTGCAGCACATGGTATCCTACCGACCATTGACTTTTCCAGCTGCTTTGAATATTAATGTATATTGCACCGCCACTAAGCTCAGTTACTTGATTACTTTAATGTGCCTTAGAAAAAGGGGTTGCGATATGGTCAGTGGATTGTGACTTTCAAGAATCAAGAAATTACATCAAATAGAAGTCTAGCAAAATAATGGATGTCATATGTATCTGACAATTTATGGTTTGACTATTACTATGATCAATATTAATAACTTGTAGACTCACTATAAAGCTTATTTCTAAACTTATTCTTGTATTGCGGGGTAGTTACGGAGTTCATGAAATACTCGAAGATCAAAGATAAAATCCGATATCTGGCAAGAAAGAATTCCTTGGATGATATACAACGATGGTAGCCTGGGACCCTTTGCAATCATTTCTCACCCTAGAGTGGGTATCGAGAATCTTGACAATCTTCAATCTCATCACCATTCAGCACGATGGAACTTTCGAAAATGGGCTCAACAAACGACCACAAATGGGCTGGAATTCCTGGAATAAGTATGGATGTGACATTAACGAGACAGTCATACTTAGCTCAGCGAAGAAAATGAAAGAATTGGGACTATTGGAATTTGGCTACAACTACATCGTTATGGATGATTGTTATACTCTAAAAGATCGCGATCCAAAGACTAAGAAATTGGTAGCAGATCCTATCAAGTTTCCTAGAGGTATCAGGTATTTAAGTGACCAAATTCACGAAATGGGATTTAAGTTTGGAATGTATTCTTCAGCAGGTACTTTTACCTGTGCAGGGTATCCAGGTTCTTTGAACTACGAAGAGATTGATGCCCAAACATTTGCTAATGACTGGGAAATTGACTATCTCAAATATGACAACTGTTACAATGAAGGCAATAGTGGGACTCCAAAACTTAGTCATGATAGGTACGCTAAAATGGCATTAGCTCTTAAAAGAACCCGAAGACCCATATTGTATTCCTTATGCCAATGGGGTGAAGATCAGGTATGGAATTGGGGAGCAAGTGTGGCCAACAGCTGGAGGATCACAGGTGATATATATGATAGCTTTAATCGAAAGGATGATCGGTGTCCCTGCCAAACTTATGAATGCGTTGGTTTACAGGGTTACAAATGCTCTATGACCAATATCTTGGAGAAAGCCATTCCTCTTAGACAGAAAGCTAGCTCTAAAGGTGGGTGGAATGATTTGGACTCGTTAGAAGTAGGTAACGGGGGTATGTCTACCGTGGAGTACAAGTCGCATTTCACACTTTGGGCCATTTTGAAGAGTCCCTTGGTGCTCGGCAATGATATCAGCGACATGACACAAGAGGATTTTGCAATCATTACAAACAGAGATATAATAGAAGTAAATCAAGACGAGGGTTCCTCTCCGGCCCATCGAGTTTGGGGCACAAGCAATGGCCTACAATTATTTTCGCAATCCCTCTCAGATAATAGCCAAGTTGTAGCAATTTTTAATGCAGGGGAACAGCCCGTCCATAATATTGATATATTATTTACTGATATTTTTATTGATCAGATCGAATTAGCCAAGTTGACTTTTAGGAGCATTGATCTCTGGAGTGGTGAGACCGTCACCAACGTTAACGCTAAGTTTGTTGCAGATGTTGAAGCACATGGCATCAGGATATGGAAATTGACACGCAATGAGGAGGCATGACCCTACGACAGAGACTTCTTTTCTGGCAGTGGAACTAACTATGCGACAGGAGCACGACTACAATAATGCTGATCCTTGGGAGTATACTTTACCGCTATTCATTTGAGTAGCGTTTACGAGAAAAACGCTTATCTATCAGCTTCTAGAGCGCTGCTGAGAAACTTTCATGGCATATTTCCACGTTAAGCGATTAAGTTTAGTCTATCTCAGACTTGGGGCGGGACCTTTCTTTCAGAAATGGAATTTATGCACAATAACTTTTATGTAGACAGTAAATGTACAAGTACGCCTCTCTGCCGTAGGTTTTAATTAGACTCCTAACTAGAGGAATCTCCAGGAACCACTTGAACGAATCTGAAGCGGTGATATACAGCTCGCCTTGGGGTGGAAAAACAGTATACTTTGATATGTTCTTCACAGCTACCATCGCAGCCGATGTCTCGAGGACATTTTAGAGCACCCCTGGTGCGTCACAGTTTAGTTAATGTTGCTGTCGTCAAGGTCCAGTTTCAAGATGGAATTGTAATACAGTATTTTCCAGGCAAAATTCGCACCCCCCTTAACAAGAATTCGTTCACCATAGATTTGCATTGGCGCTAAAGTCATACAAATTAAGGCGCATACAGACTCTTGGACTTCACGTTTTCTAGTTACTAAAAACTACCATACTGTTCCCAATGAATACGCTTGCCCTTGAAGAGAAAGGTCTTGAAGAGTACAAATTCTTGGCGCCAAAAAATGAGAAAGTTTGCACAAACTGATGGTTTATTAATTCGTGTATAAATTCATATTATGGG